>SNQJ01S0070402.1:13884-38660 GCA_010110895.2 Picea sitchensis | reverse complement strand
TTAACTGGTTCTTTGTGTCAATTATAGATCAATAACAAACTGTTAAATTCACTACAGATCTTTGTTACACGCTTATGAAGAGAGGAACAAGTTGGTTTATATTATTACAGATTGATGACAAGGAAACTAACAATGGATCATCCTATTCACACTCATTCTATCCATGCTCTCCCACTCACCATGAATTCTAGAAATTACCCAAGATAAGTGCTATGGGTGAACGTCCATTACGATGGGGATAATTTCCACTTGCACAGGAGGACTAGATGGAGTGCCATTTGGAGTATCGAATGGAGTGCCATATGGAAGACCGGATGGAGTGCCATATGGAAGACCGGATGAACTAGAATATGGAGGATCAGGTGAGGTATGTATATACTGCAAATGACCATAATTGCATGCAGAAATGATCGTTCAAATTGATATGCCCATTGCAATGGTAAGATAAGATGGGATGAATGGTATATTTTTCGAAATTCATGTTTATAATTGAATTAAAAAAATTTAATGCATTTTTATGATCAAATGTCCAAGACAAAGACTTGTACATTGATCTAATTCTCACATAATTGCATTTGCCTCCAAAGTACACCACCATTCGAAATTAAAATGATGCACAATCACAGTCGCACATGGTGATCATGTGTGATGAATTTGCTCACGAATTCAACTGTTTCCACCTCAATTGCATTAAAAATAGGGTATTTTACCCAAATTACCATTCCAATCATCCCCTATTTTTTGTGTCGCGCTCACTCTCTAACTGATTCCTTTGTCCTTCTCATCCTCTGCACTATAACCATGCCCAAACACTATGAACCATCCTCCTACACTCAGCTTCTGGCCATTCCCGAATTCATAGAGTGTAGAGAGATATTCCTTCGTGTAGGGTGGGGACCATTCTTGGCCAATCTGCAGGGCCACTATGATGGTGTCTCACTACAATTCTCTCTTAGGTTCGATGGGAGGCTGGATCGCATAGGGTCTCTGGCCTTCTTGGTATCTAAGGAGTCTATTGCCTCATCCACAAAATTTCCATGGGTTGGGGATCGATGGTTCAAGCACCATCAATTTCCATGTCCAAGCTATAACAGAGTATTCAAGCCTAAATTTCAAAAAGCTTATGGAGTCAAAGGGTACTCAAAATAATGGATCAAGGATGAATTGATTAACCCCCTGATCGTAATTACGAGGCTTATCACTTGTGAAGGTAGGTACTCTATTTTCAAAGCTTGTCATATGTTAGCCCATTTTTAATTCAATAAACCCTTGAATTTTCCTTTCTACTTCTTGAAAATTCTTGAGAAAATGTCTTCCCAAGTTCATAAAAACTTGGCCAACCCTCACAACAATTTATTCAACCATGGCCTCATCAAATTTCTTGTTATATCTAGATTGACAAAATAGAGAAAGACATGGGATGAATTCCTCTACCAATTATCAAACCCCCATCTCACAGTCAATACCATAAAGAGATCATTCGATTCAGGGGTTGTCACTCCATCTAAGCCTCATTATCAAAAGACTCCAAACCCTCCAACTCAAACTATTTCTCTATATGATCAAAAGGCCAAGAAAATTATTGCTTCCCTGCATCCTCATCTGGTAAGAATATCAAAAATCATGTTGATAATTCCCCATTGCCTTCAACACCTATTGATCCTCAACCTAAGAAGCTACAAGATGCATTTCAGTAGAACTTTCCTTCAATCCCTACAAAGAGGAGAGGAGCCAATCGATTCAAGGGGGAATCTTTTCGAAGAGGCACCCGAAGTATGAGTGGAAAAACCAATGTAAAAACTCCAAGCACTTTGTATCGTATCTAATTGTCTTCCGATCATGAGAGCCCCCATAAAAGACTCAGAGAAGTTTATGTAGAAGAGTTTGAGCCTGATAAAAAAGTTAAAACTGAACCTATTACACCTAGTCTCTCTCACAAAAACAATGTTACTCCTTCCTCAAAGTTGATATACCTTCTACATCCATCAAGGGATCCAAGCCCTCTTCTCTTGAACCATCTGATCATACCCCAGTTATTGAAAAATTGCAACAAGAAAATGCTCAGTTGCTTGAACAATTGTAAGAGCGAAAAACTATGGATAAGCATCTACATCATGACAATGTTGTATTGCAAGAAAAAGTGATTCTCTTCAAAGATTGGTTGATCATATGACCACCACCAACTGCAGCGTCTGGATGAAATTGAAACATCGTAAAAGGCCCAAGAAAAAATCCCCAGGGCAAGAGGGAGAAACTTATAAAGCCAATCCACCCCCTCCTTCATGAGTATAGTTATGTCGAGTGATTTATTTTTGTTTGTAGAGGGACCTGCAAATCCTTGGGCATGGGGGTAATGTTGGGTTCATGTTTTGACTATTTTGTTTCAAAGGCCAAATCCTTTTTGCATGTGATATTACATATTCTATGCTCTCATTTAGCAATTTTGAAGGTATTCTCAAAGCTTTATACATTAATTCGCCATAAATCACACAAGGTATGTATAATTATCGTTTTTGCAATGATTTTACAATCAATTCAACTCAGTTAAATGTTTATGAAGATCTAACATCTGGTTTTCTTGCAACAGGGAAGAATCACAATCTGATCCTCCATCTGGTACCTCGTCTAACACTCCGTTCAACACTTGATTCGACACTCCATCTGGCACGCGAATCCGACACTCAGAGCACATGGGAACTGGCGGTTGGTATATTGGTAGCCTTTGATGGACGAATTGGGGATGTGGGTTTTATGCCCCCTCATGCACTCCAAATATCGAGCTCCACAAAATTCATATTGGGCAGTTGCAGTGATCGCTGAGTAGCACACAAAGTTTCTTAAGGAAGATGTTACTATTAGGATAAATTTAACGAGTTTGTTGTTTTCAGAGAGGGTTGACCCTTCCAGTGGTCGACCTCTCAAGATCTATAATCACCTGTAAATACCACTACCTGTGACACGAAGAAGAGACAAATTTTATTATTTCATAGATAGATCAAATAACTCATAAATATGTTACTTGTTTTCTTATTTAAGGATAGATTGAATAGATTAAATATCTTTGAAATAGATTTCTTGTTATTTGCTTATTTAGAGATAGTCCATAGTCCTAGATTGTTTAAGATTATTTAGGTCAAATAGTTTAGAATTTTATAATTGCTTGAAGCTCATTAATTGGAGGTTGCTTTACATAAAATTTGCTAATTAAATAGATCTTAAAAGTCATCTCTTTAGAAAGTATAATTGTAAATTAAAAAGAGTGTTGATCCTTAGGATAAAATATCTCCTTAGCTAGACAAACTTTCCATTAGCCTTTCTTTCTACCTTGGCTCATACTATGCCACAACTATAAGTTTAATTACCTTGGGTTTACAATTTAATTGAGGGAATTAGTACATATAGAATACCCATCAGCATGCCATCACAAAAAAAATGGTTACAGGTGAGGGGTATCACGACGGATGAGGAGAAGAGAGGAATCCCATGGAATAGGTGGAAAATAAGGGTGTCAGGAAGGGTGGGTGGGTCCACGAGGAAAACAATGCTTACAAGTGATAGATACCATGGCAATCAAGGAGAAGAGTGTTGTACTATGTTGTCATTCATGTCAAAGGATTGATTTCAAAGGGTTAATGTCAAGTAGTTTCATAGTAATGTGTTTTCATTGATGTCAACGTTGATATCAAAGGAAGTTGTATCATTGATGTCTTGTTCAAGTTAGTCGATGATCATGAATGTTTCTATGTAGGAAGTACCAAATGGATGAACTCCAAAGTGGTCCCCTTATGGTGCAATCCCTCATGGGAAGACACTCTTGGATAAAGTCATGAAAGTGGTCCCCTTATGGTGAAATCCCTCATGGGAAGATGCTTTGTAAAGTCCAAATGGTTAAGTGGTTGAGTAATCCTAGCAGTGTGGTTAACGAACCCAAGTTTGGTTGAGGAATAATGTAATGAATATCAATGAATTTTTAGGTGAGACTATTCTATATGGATAGTACATGTCGTTCCATTTACGGTGATATGTGGCACTAATAGTGCTTATTCACTCTACATGCATTATCCTTGTTTAACCTCCTTTTATCCGTTAGCAGGCCCTATGTGCGGTCTCCCTAACTAACATATTATTAGCTTTATCCCAATAGTTGTGTGACATCAATCTATCAAATATTCATTCAGTAACATAAACCCTAGCATGCAAAACCAATATAATATAGATCGCCACATAACCAACCCACTTTATTATTCATGATTATTGTGCATCAACCATCTATTAATATAATGTAATGAATATCAATGAATTTGTAGGTGAGACTATTCTGGATGGATAGTACATGTCATGCCATTTCCGGTGATATGTGGCACTAATAGTACTTATTCACTCTACACACAGTATCCTTTTTAAACCTCCCTTTATCCTTTAGCAGGCCCTATGCACAGTCTCCCTAACTAACATATTATTAGCTTTATCCAAACAATTGAGTGACATGAAGCTATCGAATATTCATTCAGTAACATAAACCCTAGCATGAAAAACCAATATAATATAGATCACCACATAACCAACCCACTATATATATACACACACACACACACACTAACGTGCATAAAGATAACATCCACGAGCAATCACATCAACATAATACATTTAGACACAGGATTTTAATGTGGTTCACCCAATCCTTGGGCTATGTCCAAAACAATTGGCTTCTATATTAATCTTCATGCAGTAATCACCTCAGGTATGTGCACTACACTTACAATGGATACAACATATTATAATCCTCATTCTATCCTAGCCGCTATGCAGTGCAAGCCTATCTCTGCAAAATCCCTCCAAAGACCTCAAGCAAAGATTCTCAATCATAAGAAACCTAATCTCTCATTCTCAGCAGTTTATTCTTCCCCGAACCATTACATATTTTTACATAGAGTTACGTCTCAAAACCCTAATAGTTCATCCCAAAACCATAATAGGTCTTAGTTGATTTCCTACTTTTTCGCCAACATGTTGTTTTTCCTTCTTTTGTGCCTTCATGTTGCTTTTCTTGCTTTTGTGCCAGCATGCTGCTTTTATCCTTCTTTTATCATGCTTTTATCCTAATCACTGTGCCCTTCAAACTACGCTCTTCACACTACACCCTTGTCACATGTACGCCAATCATACCTCTATAGCACATCTCCAAAACTTAGTTTGTGTCTTCCAAAATTCATTTCCAACACTCATCCATGGTGCATGCCAACAAAAAAATGGGTGGCTCCTCCTCATACAAACTAGTTATGGTAAGAGGGGTGGAGAAATCCCACTTTAGGGGGCCCTCAATAGGTCATGAAAAAAAAATCCATGCAACTTCCTCCCCCTCCAAATATGCGGGCATCCACATCATCCCCTCCTCGGCCACAATTACCTGCACAACCCATCCCTAACCATAACCCTAAAAATAGAAGGCCAGCCCAACCAACACAATTTGTTGGACTAGCCACCTATCCCACGTATTCTATCTATTCCCTAGACTACAATGATATCCATCTTCGATCTAGGAAGACATTAGCCAAGCACTAACCTCCTGTTCATATTGAATATTTGAGTGACAATGTCTAGAATAAATAACAAGAACATGAACAATCTGAGGAACCTTTGAAAAATAATCATTCCCACCTTGATCTTCAAAACCCACCCTATCCAGAAACATTAAACCTAGAGAAACCTCTTACTGAGCCTGATTTTGACTTCTTGGGGGAACTCAAGAACATGTGTGTTAAAATACCATTGTTCTAAGCTATCAAAGATGTGCATATATACTCGAAAGTGGTTAGAAAAAAAAAAAATCACCAGATTTTCCATGTTATGGGTAAACTGTCAAACTAAATGATGGAGGGAGTTCACATAGCCAAATATTATGATCCTAACAACCCGATAGTTGATGTGAAGATTAATAATAAACTCATTAGAAAAACATTAATATACCTTGGTGCTACCATTAATTTTATGACTAGAGATACCATGAAAGCACTAGGACTCACTGGCCTTAGGGAAACCCGAACTATACTCAAACTTGCAGACAGATCAACTATCAAACCAGAGGGGATCTTAGAAGACGTAGTGATATTTGTATATTTGTGGGAATATCCCATTGACTTTATGATCCTACAACCCAAAAACTCTATGGAGGGGTAGCATTTAGTCCTAGGAAGGTTGTGGTAGGCCATTGTTGATTCTTACATGAGTTGTAGGTTGGGAAACATGACCATTTCCCACGAGACCTCTACAAAAAAATTAACCCAATATCCTCCCACCAAACCCAGCACAGATTTTGAAACACCACTTTGGGTTGACAAAGAATATAGCGATGGAGAAGGAGAATCTCATCAAGTTCTCTTTATAGATCAGTACCTAGCCAGCAGAGAGAAACCAGATGATGATGAAATCAATGATTTTGTAGCTTCTTATTCCTCATCCAACTCACATGTTCTTGATCATGTTTGTTATAACCCTAATTTTCACAATACATTCTTACTTGGAATCAGGTCATCTCATAGCCCTTCTTTGCCAAGCAATCACTGAACAACTCTTCTTAAAAACCCCAATTTTAAAATCCCACGTGCCCTGCTCTATTACTACATGCGTGTACACACTAGCTGACTTACTACAACCCGCGTGTACCTACAAAAGCACGAAAAAAGGAAATTTGCTGATGGAACACACAGCTTTGGGAAAGTTAACTAAACCTTTTGGCCATGCATGGTCGATCACTTGACCAAATACCTAGCTCCTTCTAGCCTATAAAAGAAGGGGTAGGGGTCCCATTTGAAAGGAGGAAAATCATAGTAGAGAAACTATACCCAAATTGGCATTCCCTTTGTCCCAACCTTTTGCTATCCTTGTGCAAAGAGAATTATAGAGAAAAACAATTAGAAGACATTTGAAGAGGAGTCTAGGACCAGTTTCGAGGAGCAATGCCGACCACATATTGTAAGTTTAATCTTGCGAAGATTAATACAAAAAGGAATACTTTTCCCGTCCCACCATATCATGTGTTCAAGTTGAGTATTTATCTTATGATATTGTCACATCTAACCCAACAATTAGTATATGAAATGCATGTTCGTAGCTCTCTGTTTGTTCATGTGTGAATGCAGGTCATCTTTGGGAGGAGGCCCACGATCAAAGAGTGAGTGAAGACAAAGGGATCAACATCAAACGAAGGAATGAAGGTAGAGTTATCTAATCTTGTTTACACCTTTGTACTGCATGTGTGTGGGGTTTTGTGTCGGGAGAATAGGAGAAAGTAGATGCCTTTTGAATGGTCATTTTCTGCATGCATGATTAAATCCCTTAAATGCTAGTCCATAGGGGAGATTTACCCAACAACAATGTTATGCATCCATAGAAACACAAGATTCTCTTTCCTGAACAAGAATCTCACCTATAGAACATGATTCCTCACCTAAAAAATATAAAGGGTCCACCATATCAACTATAGAAATCAGTCCCAGGAAAACCTTGAATATCAATCAAGGAATGACTAAACAACAAAAAAAGAGACTGGACAAAGTGTTACAAAAGTGCATTGATTCCCTCACTTGGAACTACTCTGACATGAAGGGACTCCATCCTGAATTATGCACACACCACATACACATTAAAGAAGGATATAGAACCATCCACCAACCCCAGGGCTGGATGAATCTGACACTGAAGGACATAGTTAAGGAATATCTAAAGAAATTGCTCGCAACCAACTTTATCTATCCAATTTATGACATCTAATGGGCCTCCCCTCTAGTCCCGATACCAAAGAATAATGATATTTAATGGAGTATTTTTTTGGACTATAAAGAACTCAACACAGGAACACAGAATGACCATTTCCCACTTCCATTCATTGACCAGGGCTGGGATACGCTAGTAGGAAAGAAATACTTTTATTTTCTGGATGGATTTAGTGGGTATAACCAAATCCAAATTGCACAAGAGGATAAAGACAAAACAACATTTACCTATCCATGGAGGACATTTGTCTATCATGTTCTACCATTTAGGTTATGTAATTCCCCTACCACCTTTCAAATATTTGTCATTGGTATATTCTCTAATCTAATTCATGATTTTGTGAGAATATATATGGATGACTTTATGACATATGGTGATGAATTTGATGAGGCATTGGAAAATTTAGAGAAAACGCTGATAAGGTGAAAAGAATCAAACATTTCCCTCAACAATGAGAAATGTGCAATGATGTTAATTGATGGCACCATATTAGGGCACCGCATCTCAGCTAAAGGAATCCAAGTGGATCTGGAAAAAAAAAGGTAATATTAAACTTCCCAACTCCAAAAATCAAGGTAATAAGGTGGATATTTCTCTACATTGTTCTAAATATTTTTGGTGATTTTATTATTCAGGTCTTTGGTACTTAACACACATTAAGAAATTTCCCTATGGTATTAAGCAATCTCATTATACTTGGTATGCTAAAATGGTTAGATTTCTTATTGACATTGACTTTTCCATATGTCATTTTGACCCCAATGTCTATACTATTGTATTATGTTGTCATTGATGTCAAAGGGTTGCTTCCAAGTATTTTCATAGTGATTTGTTTGTATCATTGATATATTGATTATTGGTTATATGTTCATTGATGTAATTGTTGTCAAAGGGTTGATGTCAAGTGGTGTCATAATGATGTGTTGATATTAAAGGGAATTGTGTCATTGATGTCATGTCATGGTTGATCGGAAGAACAAAATGAATAAAATCCAAAGTGGTCCCCTTATGGTCAAATCCCTCACAGGAAGATGCTCTTGGATAAAGTTCTCAAAGTGGTCCCCTTAAGGTGAAATCCCTCATGGGAAGACACTTTGTGAATTCAAAATGGTTAGGTGGTTGAGTATCCCAGTAGTTTGGATAGGGAACCCAAGTTTTATTAAGGTATAATGTAATGAATATTAGTGAATTTGTAGGAGAAAATACTCCATATGGATATTATATGTCATGCCATTTCCGGTGATATGTGGAACGTCACATAGCTCCTCACGGTTAGAAGTTATGGCCATGTGAAGTTGGAGAAACCTCATGAGTTATCTAGAAGCCCCTAGAAGGTCAAAGAAGTCAAATTATTGTAGAAGCTCCTAGAAGAAGTTGACCAGACAATGTGGTTAGTCATGGGTTAAGTGGTTGCAACAAGAAAATTACAATTAAAAATAAATTATTTTCAACTAGAAGTGGAGAGTTTACTATTTTTGGATAAAGTGGCTAAGTGGAAAAAGTGGCTAAGTGGACAAAGTGGTTAAGTGGATACTTATAGAGGAAGCTACTTGGAGAGTATAAATAAGAGACTAAGGGTCTCCCATTAGTGTTAAATTGAGCATATTGAATATCTACAAGTGACTGAGGTAAACAAAGGAGATCTAAGGATAATTTCAGAGCGAAGGTGAAGTAAACATGGCCAAAATTCAAGGGAGGGTAAAGCATTTTCTTGATGCTTTGTAAGGTATGCTATTTACAGGTCATCTCACCATTTTTGAAACAAATATTTTTTCTAGAATGATTTAGATAGAAAAATCTGGAGGCTATTGGGCAAATGTATTCAAGTAACTGTGATAAAAATTTCAGCTTGTTGGTTGTTGTAGTTTGGGAGTTACACTCTGTGGAAGATAGGGTTTGTGGCTAGTCCTGAAACTAGTCTAAAACGGGTGTTCCAGGTAAAAATGTCATAAACTCTTAATAACAAATACAAATTCATTGATACCAAATGTATTGTTTAGAGTATGGTATTTAGTATGTTGTGTACCACTTTTAGATCCATACAAAAAATATTCCATGCATGACGTTCTCTACAAGTTCTCTCTCTAGAATAAGACACAATTTAGAAAGGTCTACAACTTTTTCTATAACTCATTTTTTGGGAGGTTCCAAGTAGTGAAACCTAGAGGAATTGTAGACATGACACTGAAGAACATTGTGTACCATTTTCAGAACTTTATTCATTACAGGTACAGAGTTATGATTGTTGCAAGTTAGGGTTGTTGACTAATCCAAAATTATTCATGTGAGACTAAAGTAAAGTTTGATGAAAATGCTAGTCTCTTGTTGTTGAAGTTAAGGAAATTTTGTAGGTATGTGATCACATACACCAACTCTATTACATAATTATAGGTTTGGCACATGGTCTTGTGTAAGGTTTTATGGTATTTGGTTTATGGAGAGTATGGTGTATTGCTAGAGGTATCTTGTTGGTTAACTTGGTGATATTGTGCATAGGGTTGAGAGTTGACTTGATGATTGATCTTTGTGAGTATATCAGATTTGGATGATGATATTGATGAGACAGGTTGAGGTGATAGGTTGTTGTGACAGGCTTTGTTGTGCATAGTTGATGCACTTGTCTTGGCATAGACTATTGGTACAGTTTGACAGTTTTATTTCTGTCTACAAGTTGGGTCTTGTAATTAAGGATTGGATTCCTATTCTCAGTTGTTATTGAGATCTCTAAGTTGGGTCTTGCATTGATATTTTGTTCTCTCTTGGATTTGGTGCTATATTTTAGTTGGTGCTGATAAAACCCAAGGATTGTAATCCATAATACAAAAGAAACTTATACATATATTTATTGTTCCTTGTGTTATTTATTGTGATGGTGCATAGTTATTTATTGTTAATGTATGTCATTGAGATATATTTACATGCAAGCAACTAAGTATGAATGGAAGTAATAATTAATGATGTTGTGAATGGTGATTTCTAACTAAAGTTTTGTGAGAAGTGTGAAATATCCCTCACACTGATTCACCCCCTCTCTCAGTGTGATCAATGTGTCCAACAATTTGTATCAGAGAAGGCCTTCACTACCAGCATAAAAAATATTGGAGGATATCCATGGATACAAAAATGGATGATAAAGTTACAATCTTTGAAGAGACAAATTACTTAGCATGGAGAATAGAAATTAAAGGGTGTTTGAAGGAAAAAGGAGAAGGTATTTGGAAAGAAGCTATTGCTGGATCAGTTCCCTTGAAGAATAAGTCAAAGTTTGCAGCTAAAAAGGAAGAAAAAAAGAATGATGCAATATCTGTCAAGACTATTTTCAATGGACTCTCAAGTTCTATCAAAGAAAGCATGGGACAATGTACTTCTGCCAAGGACCTATGGATGAAGCTAGAGAAGGTATATCGAGACAAAATAAAAGACACTGAAGACAATTCCATCAAGGAAAATGAAGGTAAGGACTCTCCAAAATCCTCTGATTGAAATAATTCTAAGTGTGATGATGTTGAATGTTTTCCTACAAATGAAGAATAATATCTATAAGTAGTTTCTGTAGAATCAACTGACAGTTATCTTATAGATAAAGAGGAAGAGTTGTTGTTGAAGCATGAAGATAAAGTTTTTTATTATTTAGAAAAAACAAATTGTGATCAATATGATTTTAAGGATCTTGAAGATTGCATCAATGAAACCCTAGAAAAGTGCCAAAGGATTACCATGACACTAAAACAAATTCTCAAGAAATAAGAAGAAAGTGAAACTAAGAAGGGACCCAATTAGAATAAAAAGAAGAAGAGATAAACAAACTAAAGAATGAAATAATTAGTCAAGCAGAATAAAAGAAGAAGGTCGATGATGAGATTAGAAAAAGTCTTGAAGTCAATGTCAATATAAAGAAGCAAATTGAAGAAGCTAAAAGGGATAGAGGAACTATTGAAGAATCAAGTAAATGGAAAGGAAGAATCATGTCATAAGTTGGAAGCAGAATTTGTTGATCTCAGAATTAAAGAAGAGAAGGAAAAAAGGTTAATGAGCAGATCAATAATCCTGGATGAAATCTTGGATAGTCAAAGATAACCAAATGATAAATCAGGTCTTGGATACAACGAGGAAGCTACACACTTTGAGGTTAGCACTTATAAGAAGCATGAGGTAAGTCATCTATTCTCAAAAGGTGGAAGCAAGGATGCAAGTCAAGCATCTACACAAAGAAAGGAAACCTTCAGAAGATCAGAACAAGGAAGGCATCAAGATGCAAGTCCTACACCTCAAAACAAATTCATAAGAGAGACACCTTCAAGGTTGACACACAAGTAAAGGTATGAAATGTTTTTCAAGGGTTATTGTTTCACATGTAATGAATATGGTCACAAAAATTTGGATTGCACACGTTATGTAAGGAAAGATGTTAGAAGATTCAATAACATGATAAGATGTTGGATATGTAACCTTTTGGGACACATTTCTGCACATTGTTACACCATGAGATGCTACAACTGTAGTAGGTTTGGACACAAATCCCAGGATTGTTGGAACACAATAAGACAATCCATGAGGATTTCTTCAAATGATATGGCAAGAAGAGCACAGAATAGAGACAAGGTTGAAAGGATGGAAGTCAAAAGAACCAGTACTCAAAGAACATGACACTCTTAGAAGTGGATGAATAAGACTGAACAACTAGAACAAAATGGCAGACATGAGGCAAACTCAAGCTTGACATTTTCTGAAGCATACGCGGGCTCCTGTGGGAGAATTCACATACATACGCAAGGTGGCCTATAGAAAGGTCGCGTACATATGTGAGTTGTATGTGGAATAGAACACATACCCATGGTAAAATCCTTGGAAAATAAGGATATTCAGATGAGTTGCGGCATGGTTTGATTGTATAACTCTATTTTGTAGGGTCTGAAATGGTTTGTTGTAGGGTTTCATGATTATATGCTGGCATGTGTATTTGATGTATGTATGGTGATGCCATATGGTTGAGTGTTGAAAGTATAGCCTGGATGCATGGTACTAACCCTAGAGTGTGGATCGAGACATTTTATGTTGAGGAACAATGTTGGTTATGTCACTGATGATATGGCATGTTTTTTATGGTACATTTCATGTCGATGTGATGTGATCCAAATTATTTTTGGCATGAAATGAGAGAGGAGATATAATAAAGAAATGTAAATAGATATCTCGGATATCCAATAATATAACATAAATGTATCAGAGATGCAACCATAAACACAAAGATACAGTAATACACAATTTTCTATTAATGAGCGAAAATGTACAAAGACTGTAAAAATATAGAGTGAAAGAGTCGCTAGAATGGTGGAAGCTTATCTCTGAGAAGCAATGTGACGGATACTCGCGTTTGTGAGAATATGAATCTACAATGAGGCTCCAAAGGCATTTTTATCATAAATAAAATCCAAAACCCTAACCCCAGAAGATGAAAATCCAATAGTTTTGTGGACCACGTTTTGGGTAGTTTGGTGTATCAACTTCCCGGGGGCGTAACTTTGGCATACGATCTCCATTTGGGGCACACGATAGCTCATTGGAAAGGAATAGTCAATGAGATTCATTTTGGGGGTTCAATCAGATCCCTTTCATGTGATTGAGAATCCCTATCCCAAAAAACCTTCATTTAGGCCCTCAAAATGGCCCCAGAAGTTAAAAACTGCTAAAAATAGTAAATTCCCAAAATTGCCAGAAAACTGTTTTGAGCGAGTTGGAAAAGGTCGGTGGACACCGATATCCACCTGGATCAATCCTCCCTCCTTAGGAAGAAATGGTTTCCATTGCGTTGAGTGCCTAAGGGAGAGGGAAAAGATTTTGTTGAATCTGCATCTTGATGAGTTGCTTGCCTTGTTGGAGAAGTTGCATTGCTTAGATTTTTGAAGGTTTTCACGAACCTATGGTTGAAAGGTTGGACCCTTTTAACCAGTTTGGCTACATGAGATGTTTGTGTGCAGAAGGAATATTTTTTCTTTCCTACAGTCTTGTCGACTTGATTCTGTTAGATAGAAGGTGTTTGGGCCAAGGCTGTAGTGGTTGCAGTATCCTTCTATTCACCTTTTGAGCAGATTGTGAAGAAGCTAAATTTCATAGTATGAGATACTACCTTGCGACATTGTTTAGGTGGGATAGTAATCAAAACCACCTATGGTATCCTGTAGAGATGACCCCCCAGAGTAACAATGACACTATAGGGTTGAGACTCATAGATATCATGGCGCTTCCACATATATGGCTGGTCCAAGAGAACATCACAAACATCCAATGGGGAAACATCACATAATACCTCATCCTTGAAGGGTTGGATGTCGTATGAAAATTGACACTGCTGAATGACACAAAGACCTCATCCCTGGCGAAGCCACCCAATGTTGTATGGTTGTGGGTGTGGTGTTGTCAACAATCCCAACTATTTAACGACCTCTACTAAGATGAGGTTCTTCTGGCTTCCGTTATTAACAATAAAATGCAGTGAAGTCCCCTTCACCCATGTCCGTGAATGAAAAAGGTGCTCCCCCTCTTCAGGATCTGTTGGTTCTTCTGTTTGAATTGTTGCGATCAAGACAATAGAAGTGGGGCTTGTGTCGATGATCTGTCGTCTGTTAGTATTTTCTGAATCAGATTCTGAATCAGGGTTCAACTCCTTTCCTTTGATTTCGACCACCAATGACTATTTTGAGCGACATTCATTGATGTTGTGTCAGGGGATTTTGTGGAAATCACACCATTTTTCGGTTTCCTTCTTCATATTCCCGTGACCCTTCTTTTCATGTGGCTTGGACTGGTTTTTGGAAGAATGTTTGTTAGGGCTATCTTTATCATACTTTGGTTGTTGTGGATTTGCAGACCCGAACTCCCGTTTGTTCCGGTGCTTAAATTTCTGTTCAATTTTAACAACATATCAATAAGCAGCACCGAGTGATGAGATGTCCAGAAAATCAATTTCAGTTTGGATGTATCTTTGTAGATCCCCACGATATTTTAGAACCAAATGTCATTTGGAATCTTTGATTCCCAACTTGGTGCACAAGGTATGGAAGGTATTGGTGAACTCAGGAATTACTTGGCCCCTCTCTTACCATAGTATGGTCCATCTCATATACTGGTCCTCATAGTTTCCAACAGGGTAATACTATTCCTTTACTGCATCCGCAAAAAAATCCCAAGTGGGATCGACCCCATATATTCCAGACTCTTCTGTTGAAATTTTCTCCTAGTAAGTTTCCCACCAATGTTTGACATGGGGAAGCGATTTAAGGAGTGCGAAGGTGATCTTTTCCCTGTCGAAAAAATGGTGAACAAAGAAATAACCTTTGTTGGCATAGGGGAAAACCCAGAGTTCAATGATTCAACAACGCACCAACAAAACCCTAACTACTAACCCTTTCGGCAACACCTGCGAAGAAGATGAAGTCTTGCTTGAGGTAGAGGCAGCGGGGTTGCAGGACTCAAGTGTCTACAACCTAGCTGGGACACAGATCTGTGGTCACAATAATTAACATAGTACTTAGCAATTAACATTCACTAGTCCTTAACCCTTATTCACATCGCACGTTAAAAACCTAATTATAAAACAACACAATATTCATCAAGGTCTAAGCACATCTAACCATTCAACACATAACATCAAAATAGATCTAACCTTCATTTGTATTATTAAGCACTAAGCTACTACATCAAATGCATCTAACATACATAAAGAGTACAACACTAAGCATAAATCACATAAATAACATATCAACCACATCGTACAAAGCAACCAAAACACAGGATATACGTGGTTCACCCCCCAGTGTGGGGCTACATCCACCAACTCTTATCCTCTTTTATTAGTTTATTCCAATATTATTACATGCACAGAGACACAAAGACAACTCCACATAGAATAGGATATCTACACTCTCCTCGCTAGATCCTCCTTCCCTAAACTTGGCACAACATAGAGCCTTCTTACAATCACTTCCACTTAGCTCTGCAAGTTCTCAACACACAGTATGCACAAAGCCTACTTCTATCTTACTCTAGCACTTAGCCATCGACTTACAATTGACTTCTTATTACATCTCCTAGTTAATTATTTATACATTACAAAAGGGGCCTAGACATGGGTAAGACCCATGGGCCGACATCCCATACCCGTTACATAAACCCTAAACCCAAAAATCCTGAAAAAAGGGGTGAGATCCTGCGATATCCTCTTCACTCAGGCACTCTGTCTTCGACCAGCCTGTCGAAGTCCCAAAAATGGTCAAACATGACCAAGGTTCTCCAAAACTTGGTCGAGGGCCAACAAGCCCCCAACACTCACTCACCTGTGACTCATCCCAAGTCACTTTGATCTGGGCAATTCTGCTTCGAAGGCCTCGAACTTGGCTCGAGCTTCCTCGACTTGTTTCTTCATCAGAGCCTCCTTCTTGGCGAACTCCTGAATTAATTTCTTGATGACAGGTCCTTTCAAGCGTTGTTCCATTGTGGTGACCACTTTCTCTAGCTGTGCACCTCGTCCCTCAATCTCCTCAAAAAGTGTGTAGGTTTCGTCCTGTACTAGTTGGATTCTTTGGGTCACTTCCATGACTCTACACTAGATATCATGGACGTACTACTGAATTGTGCATTGTTCCTATGACCTTTTCATCTTCTCAACCGTTGAAATCAATTTCAGATGCACTTGCATTGTTGATGCTTTTTTCTTTCCCTCCTAGAGCTATGATTCCAATTTCCTTATTTATGGGTTTTCTGCAAGGTGCTCATAGGTCTACGAACTTCGGTTACTGAGTTGGTTGCATTCTAATGCCAATTCCTTGATTCTTTCGATTGCGCTCCAGGAATATTCTTCCCTATGATATTGCACTTCCTGCGGAGTGCACGGTACTACTTGTAATTCCAGTTCTGTTACTCTTGGTTGGAGCTGTTGAATGGATTCAACAAGCTTCCCCACTTGTCTCTCAGCTGTATCTTCTTCCATTGGTGGTAATCCCGACAATGAGTGAAGTGTTCGAGTAACTGCTTCTCTAACTCCAATCTGCTCTGCGAGCAGCTGCTATTTTTCTTTCTAGATCTTCTCTCTGTCCTCTTCAAACTTCACTTGGAGGTCATCTTTCACTTGCTACGCAACCTGACGTTGCTCTAGGGATTCCTCCTTTGATTACTTCAGAGCCTCTGTGGCCTGTTCTTTTTCTTCATGTACATGTCGAAGGTGAGCCTTTATCGCATCTGCTAATCTACGTATTTGGGTAGGCTCATCTCCCAGTTCTATACCTTCTGATGACGATGGCACAATAGACACTGTGCAATTCAAATAGAGGGCTTGTTGTACCCCTTTCAGCTTTTCTTCGATCCAGTTATACATTTTATCCCATTTGGTTTTTCTAATTTGCTGCAAATTATCTTCTGAAGTATCTGCTACAGCGGCGATGACGAGGTCAATATCATCCACCATGAACACAGTCTGTAAGTGGGGCTTATTGGCTCGTGACTTCTTCTACACTGAGGGTTTCTTTGGAAAAACCTTTCTTTTCTTTGATGCCTCGTCCTCTGTAAGGGGATTTTTAGGTGGTGTCACTTCACCCTGTTTTTGTTTGTCTTCTTCCCCTTCCTCCTCTTAATTTACTTCGTCACCTCCTCCTCGTCTAGGTGAATCAGACGCAGTTTCCTCCAATGCACTATTTAGTTCCCGCACCTCTTCCTTATTTTTCTTCTTGCTGCTGCTGGGTCCATCATACTCTTCCCAGGTAACTATAGGAATTCCAATGAGGTCGGGGTCGGAGATTTCTGTCTGTTCGACTGGTACAAGGAATTCTGTAGGCCATTCCTTGGTTATTTCCTCCATATCTTCCTCGGTGAGTTTGTAATAAGATTGGAGCTCTTCCTTGTGTTCATCCCCACGTGCAATGATGTAAATGAAGTGCCTGTTTGTGCAAAACTTCACTATTTTCCTGAACCTATGGAGTGTATTCAGCGTCATACGAGGGAAGGATTCAATGGCCCTCTTTTGCTGCAAGTAATAGATGTAGAATACTGCATTGGACTGCCATTTCTTCTCCAAGTCCCTTGAATACCACAGGGTAGTGAACCTCGCGGCTAATGGTTCGGACGACTCAAATTATGGGAAGGTCGCTCCCTCTAGAATCTCCCAAGCGACAAAGGAAATGAGGATCATCAACCAGTTGAAGTGAAACTCGTAGCTCTGGTCCTGTGCTTCTTGACAATCCTGTTTCAACTGGTTAACGAGGTAGCTCGCCTAATTCATCTGCATCCCTTCAAATCACTTTCTTGCGAGGTCGACGACGAACCCCGTGACCTGCATTGGTCTATTATTCTTGACGAGCTTTCCTGCTATCAGCTGACAAGCTAGGCACACTGTGCCATTTTGGATGGAGGCTAACTTGTAGCCCTGCTTCCCCTTCTCTACATCATCGTAGGTGTCCTTTATTCATTACGCTGGGGAACGATCTACAACCTTCCTTGGGTAAAAATCATAAGGGTCTTGTCCTTGCATGATCAATCCAGTGATCCGGTGGATCAGTGCTAGATCTACAGTGATGCGCATATCCAACCACATGTAACCTCCATGGTATCACAACAGGAGGAGTTTAACACATGCTTTATCCTTCTGATGTCTGCCGAAGTGTGGTATCTTCATCACTTTAAAGATTGTTGATCTTGCAATGTCTATGGTCCACATATGGGGGACTATATTCGACTTCTTCCCCATTTTCTTTGTCAAGTACTTATGTGGTGTGAGAATTCCATAATTCTTGTGATCTCCTAAGTTGAAATCACTGATCTTGAGCATCATAATCCATCCCAATTGCGGTCCAACTACATGTATCCCCTTCAGGAGGTATGTAGTGATCAATGTATAGTCGAAGTCTCTCGGGACGCTTTCACGACTAACCGTGCCAGCGAGAGGCATGATATAGTCAGACAAGACCGAGGGAATGAGCTTCACATTCGCCAGGTCGTTGCGGTGCTTAATTTTTTCCTCTGTCGCAGTTCAGGATGGCCCATATCGACATACAGTCGACGGGGATGCTTGCAATCCTCTCATTGATGAGGCCTGTACTTCTGCGGGCATGAAATTCTCAGCCATGAGGACTATTAGGATCTCCTCCATAGACTTGTCTACTATGCTACGTTCACCTTACATACACACTTGAGATTAGATATCAAGGGTAGGTGGGAAAACACTCGAGGTAAGCAAATCAGGTGGTGAGGTCTCAATAAGCACAGTGTGATAGTAATTAGTTCTCTATGGTCTCAGATAATCACAATTTGCAAAAGTGTCTACGGTGAGACATTCAATGGATTAAATAGACAATGTCGTAACAGACTCCTCCAACGAGTAGGAATGCCTCAATCAATATGATTCCATCCTTTATGGCATGGTCCCAAAGGTCCAATGAGGATATTTCCGGCAATAAATACGTTTCTAGCCATCCTGGAGCATCGTTCTGACGGCTGGGATGCCTCCAATAGTCATATTACTTCATCGTGGCGAAGTGCCAGTCTGTGTTGTTCTACTATTCTAGTGAGGTTCAAGTTCTACAAACCTTCCTTCTATGAAGTCCTCTCTGGAACCTCCTGCAATTTGTCTAGCTTTGCTTCCTTCTTACTGAGCTTTCATTCTTTCTTTCGTGTGATTCATGTCTCTGGATTCCTCTTTCCATTCTTGTTCTTATCTTCTCTTAGCATAGTAACTTTGCACTGCTAAGGGTCTTTCATAGGGTTTGAGGGTAATACTTATTCTCTTACTATTTCTGGAGTAGGTTCTCTACTCTCCTGCATGGATAGGTTCTTTAAGCCTTCTTGCATTCTTTCAACTTCGAAAGCTAGGTCTTTGGCCCTTAGTTGCTTCGAATTGTCCTCTTGTTCTTCTATTAAGCGCGATATTCTCCTAGCCATGAAATCCCTTAATTCTTGATTTTTCTATTCCATAGCTTCCTCTTCTTATTTCCTTCAGATCTAATCTCTCTCAATCCAAGTCCTTCCTAACAAAAGTGAAAAAGGAGTGTTGTTCTCAACAAACTTAATGACCTTGAATATTTCTACTATCGATGTTCCATGAGAAATAATTGGTACATGAGTAAGTCTTCCACATAGGGTTATCATTTTTCCTTTAAACAATCCTATTCTTCCAAATGAAGGAATCATAGCAGGATTTCCCAAAATTTCCCAAGTACTTTCTGGCATAATGTTCACCTGTGTTTCTGCATCCAATACACATTCTATGTCGAAGTCTCCTATTCTTGTTTCTATGCTCTGGTTCTCTTTTAAGATCTCTGGTAAACTAATGTCTCTGTGATCATTCAGTGTTTCTTTCATCTGCAATAATATAACCTCCGATTCTTTCTAGTTCTTTAGCATATTCTTAGTCTCTTGACCTTCCTCATGGTTTTCTTGTCTCATGTTCATCTTCTCAACTTTAGCAACCATTATAGGGAAATCCAAAACTTCATGTCTAGTATATTTACAACAAAGGAAAATAGGACCTCTACCAGGGTATTCCTTAGCAAGATGTCCTGGTCTTCTACAACTATAACAAAGATTCAATCCTCTCTTTCTCTTAAATGATCCCCAACCTTTCCTATACTATGCATTGGGATCACAGTGATGGACATGCAAAAAATTATTTCTAGGATCTTGAATCCACTTGTTAGTCCAAAAATTATTTCTATGCATAGGAATAACACATCTTTCACTAACTCTATCAGGTCTATTCATATCACATCTTCTTTCTTCTAGTTGTGCCCTAGTTTTCAGACTAGGACGAAATCTATCAAACATACCTAGATACATTCTTTTGAAACAAAAATTTCCACTTATCTTACCTTTATCAGAGCACAAAGCTTTAAGATCTTAGCTCTTTTCTTCAGATCAGACTTCTCTTCTTAGCACAGAGCTTCATAAGTCAAGTAGAGTATTGCGCACTAGAGAAACAGATCAACGTACAAAGCTTTATCTTTTCTTCAGTTCCCAACAATCACAGTTTCAGGTCTCGACAATGAAACCATTTGTTGGCACAGGGGCAGACCCAGGGTTCAACACTTCAACAACACACCAACAAAACCCTAACTACCGTCCCTTTCGGCAACACCTACGAAGTAGATGAAGTATCACCCGAGGTAGAGGCAGGGGGGATTGCAGGACTCAAGTGTCTACAACCTAGCTGGGACACAGATCCGTGATCACAATAATTAACAAAGTACTTAGCAATTAACATTCACTAGTCCTTAACCCTTATTCACATCACAGGTTAAAACCCTAATTATAGAACATTGCAGTATTCATCAAGGTATGAGCACATATAACCATTCATCACATAACATCAAAATAGATCTAACCTTCATTCGTATTGTTAAGCACTAAGCTACTACATCAGATGCATCTAACATACATAAAGAGTACAACACTAAGCATAAATCTCATCAATAACATATCAACGACATCGTACAAAGAAACCAAAAAATAGGATATACGTGGTTCACCCCCAGCGTGGGGCTACATCCACCAACTCTTCTCCTCTTTTATTAGCTTCTTCCAATCTTCTTACATGCACAAAGCCACAAAGACAACTCCACATAGGACAGGAGATCTGCACGCACCTCACCAGATCCTCCTTCCCCGAGATTGGCACAACACAGAGCCTTCTTGTAGTCACTTACACTTAGCTTTGCAAGTTCTGAACACATAGTATGCACAAAGCCTGCTTCTATCTTACTCTAGCACTTAGCCATTGACTTACAACTGAATTCTTCTTATATCACCTAGTTACTTATTTATACATTACAAAAGGGGCCTAGACATGGGTAAGACCCATGGGCCGACATCCTATTCCCATTACATAAACCCTAAACCCAAAAAGGCCGCAAAAGGGGGGGAGATCCCATGATCTCCACTTCACCCAGGCACTCCGTCTTCGACCATCTTGTCGAAGTCCCAAAAATGTTCAAACACGACCAAGGTTCTCCAAAACTCGGTCTAGGGCCAATAACTTTCTAGCAGATTTAACCATTTGTGTAGGGAATCCACATATATCTGACCTTCAAATATGGGAATATCAAAATTAACTTGTAACTTGAAAGGAGAGGTGCTTCCAAAGTGGTTGTTTGATGAAGATGCTCCTATTGCTATCAGCAGGCGTTGAAGGATGTGGGAAAAATTCTCCATCATTTCATCCCTCTGTCGCGTGAGAGCTTGCTCAAGCAACATATTGATAGAATCATTTTTACTTTCTTCCGCCATGGAGGGTTTCTTAGGCATGTGAGAGCGATTGTCTTCAAGAGAGACAAGATCGATACCCAACTTTCTATACTCGGACCTCGTTGGGGACATGCACTGAAAAAAAAAACAATCAAGAGCAGCCTGCTCTGATACCACTGATCCAGGTTATTTTTGGAAGGAAATGAGAGCGTAGATATAATAAAGAAATGTGCATAGAAATATAAGATATCCAATAAGATAAAAGAAATGTATCATAGATGCAACCATAAACACAAAGATACAGTAATACACAATTTTCTATTAATGAGCGAAAATGTAGAAAGACTGTAAAAATACAGAGTGAAAGACTCACTAGAATGGTGGCATCTTATCTCTGAGAAGTGATGTGACAACAACTCACATCCATGAGAAGATGATTTTACAATGAGGCTCCAAGGCCTTTTTATCATAAAAAAAATACAAAACCCTAACCCCGGAAGATGAAAAGCCAACAGTTTTGTGGACCCTGTTTTGGGTAGTTTGGTGTATCAACTTCCCCGGGGCATAACTTTGGCATAAGATCTTCGTTTGGGGCACATGATAGCTCATTTGAAAGGTATTATCGAGGAGATTAATTTTGGAGGCTCATTCAAATCCTTCACCTATCATTGAGAAGATCGATTCCAAAAACCTTCATTTAGGCCCTCAAAATGGCCCCGAAAGTTAAAAACAGCTAAAAATAGTAAATTGCCAAAATTGCCAAAAAATTGTTTTGAGTGAGTTGGAAAAGGTGGGTGGCCACCAATATCCACCTGGATCATTATGTTAGATACAGATATATCATTGATCTATTGAGGCATTGTCTTGGCACATGTATAGAGGTGTTATTGATGCACTATACTTGTTGTAGTGAATGTTCTTGAGGCAGATATGTTGTGGTACATGGTTTATACATATGTGAGATCCATTGATATATCTTGTGATATATTTGTTGGATATGTTGGTGCATGCATATAGAATTTGATTGAACTACATATTGAGACATGTATTTGATGAGTTGATGAGGTGATTATGTTGCACATCATTGATGAGTCACAACTTGACCTATAGTTTATGTATGATTGGTACATACTTGGTGATGTTAGTACATGATGAGACACATCTTGGTGATGTTATGGTTCATGGTTCCATGCATGGTTTGGCACATGATTGAGGATTGTTAGAGGCATTTTCTGGTGATATTGATACATGCTTAGCACACAGTTGGCACATGTTCATGGCATATGGTTGATACACTCCATTAATGATATATTATTGTATATTGTATGGTATTGATGTACATGTTTGATGTACATGGGTGTTGTGCATGGTTGGTACACAGAATGGCACAGGATGTACATGGTTGATGATTTGTTCATGATTCTATATTCATTGTTGGAATATATTTTTCTTCATGATGTATGGTATGGAACGATTTTGATGCATGGACAGGTCCAAGTATCATCATAGGATGAGAATATTATTCTTGAGTAGTTGATCTATGTTCTGGTTGAGCAGTAGAATTTGCAGTAGACGAAAATTGAAATGGTAGCATATTGTTCATCTAGCAGAGAAGATAGGGGGAGTTATTATTCTTCCCATGATTGGTTGAAACCACATGATTCTAGGAGGATATATGATTGGAAACCATGCCATCAACATTGTATCAGAGTGATATCCCTTGTCCAAAGGGTGAGAGATTATTCAAAGGAAGCTCAAAGGCATCCAGACAGGGGAAGAATCCCCAGGGAGAGTTCATGTAGGGGGAGTAGCCCCAAGGAGATAACTACCCTTTTCCATTGATGTCAAAGGGGGATAGATTGTCACATTGATGTGGCGAGATGAAAATTTATGAGGAGTGATGATCACAGAGGGAGCATGAGCATTGCCATGTCCAAGTGTTTCCATCAATGATTGGTGTTGACATCAATGTTGTTGTTGCCATGAATGCCAAAGGGGGATATTTTTGTACTATGTTGTCATTGATGTCAAAGGATTGATGTTAAAGGGTTGATGTCAAGTATTTTCATGGTGATGTGTTTGTAACATTCATATATTGATTATTGGCTATATGGTCATTGATGTAATTTTCGTCAAAGGGTTGATTTCAAGTGGTGTCATAATGATGTGTTGATATTAAAGGGATTTGTGTCATTGATATCATTTCATGGTTGATAGGAAGAACCAAATGGATAAACTCCAAAGTGTTCCCCTTATGGTGAAATCCCTCACAGGAAGGTGCTCTTGGATAAAGTTCTCAACATGGTCCCCTTATGGTGAAATCCCTCATGGGAAGACACTTTTTGAAGTACAAATGGTTAGGTGGTTGAGTAGCCCAACAATGTGGTTAGGGAACCCAGGTTTGATTAAGGAATAATGTAATGAATATCAGTGAATTTGCAAGAGAAAATACTCCATATGGATAGTATATGTCATTATGTTTCCAGGGATATGTGGAACATCACATAAATCCTCACAGTTAGAGAGTTATGGCCATGTGAAGTTTCAGAACCCTCATGAGTTATCTAGAATCCCCTAGAAGGTCAAAGAAGTCAAATTATTCTAGAATCTCCTAGAATAAGTTGACCAGTCAAAGTGGTTAGTCATGGGTTAAGTGGTTTCAACAAGAAAATAATTAAAAATAAATTATTTTCAACTAGAAGTGGAGAGTTTACTATTTTTGGATAAAGTGGCTAAGTGGACAAAGTTGGTTAAGTGGACAAAGTGGCTAAGTGGACAAA
>SNQJ01S0070402.1:0-13005 GCA_010110895.2 Picea sitchensis | reverse complement strand
AAACTCATTTGCATTCTGCCCTAAGACAGAGAAAGATATTTTTGTTGATTTTATAATTTTTATGAACAGAAATAAAACAGAACTAAACTAAACAACTAATACACTAATTCTAACTACACATCTAACTAAACTACTAATATTATTCTAACAACTAAACTAACAAATAAACAACAAACTAACCTGGAGAAATGCTCCAGATTTGTCCTGCGTATGATGATTTTCTTAGCTGGTCGGAGGGAGGAAACCCGCACCAAATTAACCAGGAGCTTCTCATAAACGATAGCTACAGTGCTCTTCAAGTTTGATTACAGGACAAACAAGACATAAAAATTACAACAATCATATAATTTATAAATCTTCACAATTAGATAAACCTGTATGCAAATATCTATACGTAATGATTCAATTAACGAAGAAGAGAAATCTGTCATTCATTGACTAAAACAAAGCAATTGTTGTCCTTTTAAATAACGAAAGAGATCAGATTATGGATAACACATTAATTAAAACATATCATTCTGCAATAGACTATGATAGCTAAAGTAGTCTATAATCAACTGCAAATTGATAATCATAAATTTGAAACAAAAGATTGATATTATGAAAGCAAAAGTTGTAGCAGAACATCAACTCCTGTCTCAGTTTGTATTAGAAATCCATAACCTGGTTCTCCCACAAGTGAGGATGATCCTTATTACACAAAATAATAAGTATTTAAAGGCCTTCCACAGGGTAAAACATCCCTGTGGAAGTTATCAAACTGTTTACATAAAATCTGGGAAGATATCCCAAGTCTGACTAAACTAGGAACCTAAAATAAAACTAAAACACACAAATATCCCCTAGACTGTCCAGTATGTCCAATGCAATTCGGATGTACCTGAAAAGGGTTAAAAATGGACAAGTTAGAAGGATATTTCATTAAAGAAAATGATAAAAATCTAATTCTATAGACTAGCTATAGAATCTTGAGATTCTATAGTTGGTCTAAATAGGACACAGAATCAGCATAAAAATCAACTCAAATCCATTTAAAGAATTAAATTTAACTAACATCCAATAGCTATTTGAAAATGAATTCATTCAAGTTGAAATTGTTATACCATTCGAAATCAAACAGGATCAAGATCAATCAAATGACTACAGAGATACGTGTACTCTGTTTGGTTTGTTACCACAAAGTCGGGTGAACAGAATCATAATCAAACAGTTATGAAATCGTTTCATATCAATTTGAAATCGATATAATTAAAACGAATCACAGGCAATTGTTATGCTGCCTCATAGACAGGAGACACGATTGAATCCAAACAAGATCATTTCCACATTGACATAATTGTATAACAAATGATCCAGGCCAGGAGCGAATTAAATCATAACTGACTCGTGAATGTTTATTAACGAAATCATAACAGGATCAATCAATTGATAACAAGGTTCATAAGAGTTGTCCGATCATCCGTTACTGCAAATTGGGGCAGACAAAATCATACAGGAAATCATTTTTGAATGCATTTGGAAATGATTATTAACCGAATTTCCTCATATGAATTTGACAACAACAACATAGGTCGATTTGAGTTAACAGACTCGTTTGAAAATCAAAACTAATAGAGTTGTAATCAAATCTATTTTATTATACGAATACAACTCATAAAATCAATCTTACTAACTGAAGATACACAACAATTCAATCAAGCAAATCAAACAGCTGGGGTTTAACATAGTCGTTGTGGATCGAAAGCGTTCCAAGATTCGGGCATGAATTTCATTCGCACAGACTTAAATGAGAGTATTGTTTCCATAAAAATAGAGTCATTCTTCCCAACTCAGAAACGATCAGAGTTGTATTAACCGACTCGTGAATGTTCTCGATTTAGAAAATTATATGACACAACATATTAAAAGATCGTAACAACCAAATTCACGAAATCATTGGACAATCACAGCATACAAACTAACCATAGCGAAATCAAATCAAAACATGATCGTATTCTAGCATAAAAAACTCTTGTTCAGATTAGATACAAAACATATCCAATTGAAAGCAAATCAAATCCGATAAGAATCTATCAGTGGCTAAACTGGGAATGAGCGAATCGTGTATCCAAATCAAAACTTAATTTATTTTTAGCAGTGCGAAAACAATGTACAGGATGAACAACATTATGAGAGAGCCATTTCAAAAGGTGGATAGAGCTATTCGAAAACCAAACTCACATCACTATATTAATCATGGTCATTCAAAAAAAACAAAGTGATATCATAATTCATACCTGTATGGCGAGCAGATAGCTTGATCATGACAATTTGGAGTTGACCATGACTGTGGCCGATTCAACATTCTTGAAAATGATGGAACCATTGGTTCTCTGCTTCCTATCAGTTGCTTGAAGTTTGTCTCTTTGGCTGGTCAACACTGCAACTCGATTTTCCAATGATTGGATTTTCGATTGGAGTAGGGGAACGCCGATGTAGTATCGTTCCAACCACAAATCACATTGGTCACAGGATGACTGTCCAAGTTTAGAAAGAGCAGGTGAGGGTTTGGTTACATTGCCGAGGGTTTCGTTAGGTAATTTGATCCCAGGGTAGCTAGGATTATTCTTTAGGTAAGGGGGAAGATTAGAAATGAAATCATAAGGTGGCTCGGGGCACAAACCCTGCGAGTAAGGATACTCACTGGCTAGGAAACGTTCTACATCAGAGTCTGAATCCTCACTAAGGACTATGGGATTTTGCTCAGTAGTGGGTTTAGGTTTATTCCTAAACATTCTTGAAATAAGCCGAGCGTTCTTTTTACCCTTGGCATCAACAGTAGGGTTTGCCTTGGCTTTTTTGTTTGTAGGCTTTTTTATAACCTCAGCCTTCTCTGCTATAATGTCGGGTATGTAAATATCAGGGTTGACCGAGGGTTTAGAAGAAGGAAGTAGGACATGGAAGGGCACGGGTGGCTCGGCCTTGGTTTCATTAACCACAGGCTTGTCAATCTGGACAGGGTCTGTATCATCAAAACCATTTCGAGCGATAAAAGCTCGCCAGCTATCACCGTGGAGACTTAAGTAATAAACAATGATAAGTTTAATAAGTCCATGGTGGAACAGGATGCTATTGGCCTTCTCCCTTTTAAACCTTTTTGACATTTTATACATGCTACGTTGGAAATAAAAGGGCATATTCAATGGGTATCCCATAAAATTCATTAACAAACGCAGGTGGTAGAGAAAAACGAGTCCATATCGACCCTCATAGGTCACGAATTGTTTGACCACCATCAAAATATCATGCCATCGTGGTTTAAGCGCAGAGATGGGCATACCTCTGTCACAAGATGTGACCTTTCACGAGACGAACAGTAGTGGCCATGGGACCTCCTCGACCTTAGAATTTTTGAACCAATGCTGTCCCAAGGATGGTAACCCTGTAGCAGAACTAATAAACTCCTCATTGATTTCCAACTGGATGTCACCCACCTTGGCTCTACAGCCGTCAAAAATCAGGGTGAACTGTTGTGCAACAAATAAGTTAAAACCCTCAAACCTCTGCATGAAAGTAAGCCAACCATTATCCTCTAAGTCTTTCTGGGCATTGTCGAATAATAACAAGGCTTGGCTATCGTTCGGCTCGATTCGCACCACCGGTGCCATGGATCCGAGAACACATTGAACGATCTAGGGTTTGGGTCATAGCACACACAGGAGCAGAGTGCACGAAGGGTTACCCGAGCTAACAGAGGTGAAACAGGGATAAGGGATAGACATTAATGTCATCGTGCGAAGGTGGTGGAGCTTATCTCTGCCATGCATAATAGTTATTGCCAAGGTACAACCATCGGCTTATAGCTGTTCTACCCATTATAGTATAGCTCAATAATCATGTCACTTAGCTGACCAATAAAACCAATGATAAGTGTATAAACCAACGCGCACAATCAATGTTATGCCATAGTTTTAAAACTAATCATACAAATTGAAAAATGTTTTGACTATGTGACATACGATGTATCAATCCATATAAAGAGTTTAAGCGAGGTACCAATGCATTTTGAAACTAGGTATCAAGGTTTAACCATAATACCTATATATCTTATGAAACCAATGTGCAAAGTAATTTGATCAAATAACATGTAAATTCAAATGTCGATGCATTACAAACTCAATGAAACCAAGTCACACAATCAATCCAAGAATGTCCAATGAGTACAGATCGACAAGGTTTTGCCAACTAATAAGTGAAATGTAAGCGCAATGAGCATATCAACAGGAAGGATAATGACAGTTCAAATAGTGATTTTAATGTGACAACGAAAGACCAATTTTTCATGCTTACAGTCGTGAAAACAAAACGAAAGGTAAATGTGCAAATATCGCAAAAATAAAAGTTTTATTTATTTGAAAATTGCGACAAAAAATTGATGTTTGCAAAACATTGGTGTAGGCAGCTTATAAGACAGTGGAAAAATGTGGATTGGCTGCCAACAATGGCGACACACTGGTAGAAGCAGTTATCTTTTCCAAAAGGAACAAATTCAGATTAGGACAACAAAAATAATTCCAACTCAAAAATAACAACCAGAAAATTGTATAAACATCATTATTAAACCAACTATTCCAGCAGTGTTTTAAAAGATGAAAACATATAACAGTCTAAATATCAGCGAGTCATGATATTAAAGATAAAATCTCCAATACTGTTGACAGAGCCACTGCTGCTAGCAGGCGTCCATAGCCTCGACATGGTTTCCATTTAACCCACTCTGACATCTGTATCCTGCCAAGAAGTTCTAGATCAGAATAAAGGACATTAAAGAGGTTTCTTATTTGCAAACTTTCATATACCCGACATTGCTTCGCTGCCAACGGGCTTGTTCAGTACCCCAACGAAGTTGTCTTGGCGTCATGCATGCATTTACCCGCTACCAGCGGACCTGTTCAGCATCCCGGCGGGTTTACAAGAACTTCCCACAACTCTATTTATATATATATATATATTTTTTAATAGATGTATAGCTGAGCGGGGTGACGCTGAAAATCATGATTTTTTAACATATATATATATATTTTTTTTAGACCTCATCAGAATTTTTTTTAGGACTGTCCTTTATCAAGATTCGGAGATGTTTCATTTACAAAAACAACTTCGTAAGGTAGGGAGACATATTTTGAGTCATTCCTTTAAGGAATAGGGACAGCGTAAAAATATAATAGATGATCATGACAAGCTTTACTCAAAGATTGAAATCAATCAACTTCTTTCAAACAACAGACTTTTTCCAACACAGATATAAATTTCAAAAATATACCATTGATGTTTATACAAATTTTCTTAGCAGTTATTTCAGTGAAGGAATCTTCTTTGGTCTGCATAGCTCAGTGTATAGGTATGTGTATTTCCCAAAAACCAAGCTAACAAATTCAAAGAGAAATCAAAAACAAAAGGAAAACAAAAGCAAACAAAATCAAAATATGTACATAAAATACAAGGGTTTTTATCAAGCAAAGTATCTTTTCAAGGCTTGGCCATTCACCGGGTAGGTGTCAAGTTGCCCTTCAAGATTCTGCAATCAAAAAGAACTAGGACCCAACTTTTCAGCAATTAGAAACGGTCAAAGCCACAAGTTTTGAAATTTCGTGTGCTCTCCCTTTCCCTCATGCAGTTTATCCCATTTCAGGACGAGATCGCCTACTTCAAAATTCCTATCAGAAGCAGAGCCAGCATCGAACCAACTTTTAACCAATTGTTGATGTTGATCTAACTTACGTTTAGCTTGGGATCTTACCTCTTCTAGCTTCATCAAAGCGTTAATTCGGTTTTCTAGAGGGGGACAATCTTCTTCTTGAACTTTCTGTGACAACTGAAGCGAAGGAAGAAGAATGTGAGGTGGTAGGATTGCTTCTCTGCCATAAACGAGAAAAAAGGGGGTGTTACCTATAGTATCTTTTGGTGTTACTCTATCAGCCCACAGCGCGTTCAGCAGCGCATTGTGCCAATTTTTGTGATTTTCGACCACGGTTCTCTTGATAATTTTAATCAAGTTCTTGTTTGTCGATTTTGCCAATCCGTTGCCCTGGGGGTAGTAACTAGCAGAATACTTCGGTTTAATTCCTTTTTCCAAAGCGAACTCGCTCATCTCAAGAGAAGAAAAGTAAGAAGTGTTGTCAAAGACTAAACATTCAGGGATACCGAAACGAGTGATAATATTTGAATTTAGAAAGGCAATTACCTGACTAGTGTTGACAGTTCTTAATGCAGCAGCTTCAGACCATCGGGTAAAGTAATCCATGGCTGTCACAATAAACTTGTGTTGTTGTGAATATGGGGGGTTGATTGGACCTATGATGTCAAGGCCCCACTGCTGGAAAGGAGAATCTACCGAAACGGGCTGCAGCGAAAAGGCTGGTTTTTGTAACCGCCTTGGTGCTTTTTGACAAATGATACATTTACGACACAAGGCATGGGCATCTCTAAAAAGTGTGGGCCAGTAATAACCATCTCTTAAAACCTTATGGGTGGTGGTATCACCGCCAAAGTGACCACCAGCTTCTCCCGCATGCAACTCGAGCAAGACTTTTTCTGCTTCGTCCCTTTCAAGACAGCGCATCAGTACGCCGTCAAAACTTTGACGAAACAGGATACCATTAACCAAATGAAAGGAGGCAGACTTTAGCCTCAAAGCTCTTCTCTTAGTGGGGTCTAGATGACGAGGTGCTGATCCATGTTCAAGGCAGAATCTAATGTCTTCATACCAAGGACTGACAGGGTTTTGTGTGCAACAGATTAGAGTTTGATCATGCTGTCCTAGGTCTGACGTATCGTTTTCTTCTTGCTGTCCTGCTGCTGAATCAACAACTAAATTGCATAACCCTTGGCCTCTCACTATCTGGGCTGGGGTGATTTCTAAGTCATACTCCTGCAAGGAGGTGACCCAGTTAGCTCTTTTCTCTCCTAGTTCCTTTTGCACTAACAAGTTCCTGACGACTGGGTAGGGGACAATGACTTTCGTCCTTGACTTCAAAAGATAGGACCGGAAGTGTTTGAATGCTTTGAAAACAACGTAGGTTTGCCGATCAACCACTGGATAGTTAAGTTCAGCGCCTTTGAAAGCAGAGCTCATAAAGGCGATGGGTACTTCATTGTTCTCGGAGTTCTTCTGAGTTAGGATGGCGGCATAGGAACAGTCAGAGGCAAAAGTATAGAGTGTAAAGTCTTGAGAGAAGTCAGGGCTCGTGAGAGATGGAGAATATATTATGGCCTTCTTTATTGCATCAAAAGATTGATTTTCTATGGGTCCCCAGTGATATTGGGTGTCTTTCTTAATCAAATTCTGTAAAGGCCTGACCATTTCGGAGAAACTGGGGACGAATCTCCTCATGAAGTTGAACTGGCCTAAGAAAGACTGGATGGATTTTTTGGATGTAGGAGGGGAGAGTTTCGCGATGACTTGAGTCCTATCGGGGTCAATAATCATCCCTTCACTAGACACAATGAATCCTAAGAGTTTACCCTGTTCTACTGCAAAGATGGACTTTTTAGGATTCAGGGAGGCCGTATTTATGACATCGCAATAGAACAACTCGTAAGTGAGCTAGATGATCGTCTTTGTTTTTAGAATATACAGTCGCATCATCCAAGTAAAATACAATGGACTGATTGATTAAGCCTCGGAAAGCGATGTCCATCGCTCTCTGAAAAGTGGCACCAACATTAATCAATCCAAAGGGCATTTTACGATAAGCATAAGTGCCCCACGGGGTACGGAAGGTAGTTTTGAGTTGGTCTGGTGGAGACATCAGGACTTGGTTATACCCTAAGAAACCATCTAACAGAGATAGCCTCTCAGAACCAGATACATGTTGAAGGATCTGTTCCATGGGTGGGACAGGATAGTTGTCTTTATCAGGCGCTCTATTGAGGTTTCGGAAATCGACGCAGAGTCGGATTTCCCCGTTTTTCTTCCGGACCAGGACAAGGTTAGAAACCCATTGAGTGTGCCTAACAGAAAAAAATATTTTATCATTTAGGATCTTATTCAATTCTTTTTGAACAGTCGGTTCTAGTTTGGGGTGCATTTTCCTCATTTTCTGTTGAAAGGGCAAGGTTTGGGGTTTCATGGGAATAACATGTTGTATGATATTAGGATTGAAAGTTTTAAGGTCATCATACGTCCATGCAAAAACATCTTTAAATTCTTTAAATAATTTAACAAATGCATCTTTTTCTTGTTGAGAACACCCCAACCCTAGATTAATGCACTGAGGATTTTCATTAGTTCCTAGGTTTACTTTTTCATAAGACAATGAGGAACTATTGGTTTTACAGTTGATCGTCTTTTTAAATTTATCTTCAAAATCATAAAACTTCTCCAATCTAACTATAGATTTGGGTATGGAATTTACCATGTTCGATAGAGCTTCAGGAGTTTTCGGATCAGGTATTACCGTGAAATCGTGAAAATTGTCATCGTGCATGCGTTCATCTATCACCGCACCTTGAAAGGTTTCTTCCATGTGCAGGAAGTTGATGATCTGCTGATCGTCGTCAAAGACTCTCCAGTTCGTGATGTTGTCAGGAACAGATGGTCTGAACAACAGCTCGACGGAGAATGCGTCTGGGGACAAGCCTTCTGTAGGAAGAAGTTTAGAAGCTACATTAGCTAATAGATCTGCTTCAACATTATTTAATCTAGGAATGGAATTTATATTGAAAGCAAAAAAATTATTCATTAAATTCCATAACTCAGACTGGTATCTTTTGAGATGCGGAGAAAGACAGTGGATAAAATCTCTTACCTGTCTAACCACTGTTTCAGAGTCACCAAAAATAGCCAGGTTTTGAATGTCCATGTCCAGAGCTTTTCTGAGAACTTGCAGTAAAGCCTCATATTCTGCAGTATTATTCGTACATTCAAATTCTAGTCTACAAGCAATTAATGTCTTGTTACCTGCTGGATCGATAATGATGCAGCCTGCTCCAGCTCCTTCTTTGGACTTTGACCCATCAAAATAAAGAGACCAATTTGATTTCCATCGGGCTCATGAGACCGTTGTGTAGAAACTGTTGGTTGCATATATGCTACAATCTCGGACTGTTGTTCTGGATTGGTGATAGGCGAAGCCTCGGCCATGAAATTGCCGAAGAAGGTGTCCATCCCTTGTACTTCGGGTGAATCCGCAGAAGGTGTGAATGGTTCGTTGGGATCGTTCAAATCAATGACCGTGAACTTAAGGTAACGTTCACGATTTACCTTGATCTTATTAGGCTTTCCATTCTCCGGAAGCCATAGGTGAGACCAGTCTGTCGCGAAGTAACCATGTAGCTATTCCGACCAGTCCCCGCTTAAAACCAGACCATACACTTCTAAAATATCCACAACGATTATATCAATAACCTGATGAACCTTGGGGTTAGACGATAATCTAATAAGTACATTTTTTAGTTCCCCTATAACTTTAACATTGGTCCAATCAAGTTGTATGATTTTTAAAGTAGATGGTTCAACTTCAGCATTAATCTTCTGGTAGACAGACCATGGCATCACATTGGATGACGCCCCTGAGTCTACCATACAATTATGCACGTTTCTATTGAATATTTTGAAAGTTAACAAGAAAGGAGGTACATTTTTGCGAGTACTAAGAGTGGTAGCTTGTGGATTTTTACTCGCCGTTTCTAAAGCTACTTTATCTACATTATTTACATTATTTACATTACTTACAAGAAGGCTTCCATTATCTTGAGGATCGGGATTGTTTTTAGTGGAAGTCTTCTGAGGAACTTTGTTTTGCACAACCTTGTTACTACCTAAATTACCATTTTTGCCATTCTCTGAAATATTTTGTAACATTTTTTGTAACAAAAATGGAAATTTCAATAACTCATAAACAAAAATGTTAGCTCTCAACTTTTTAAGATCTTCAACTACATCATGATCTAAGTTGAGGTTCACATTTCTCTGTTTAGTTTCAGCTGGTTTAGATTGCTTGGGAGGCGAAGTTGTAGTGTTTTTGGAAGAAGGTTTGTTTGTTGTCTTACTCCTGGTATTATAAGGATGAACTGTCTCGAAGTTAGCTTGAAAGATGCTATCCGAGAAGTGTCCAAAAATGTTTGGAGAAGAATCTTCTTATCGAACTGTCTCTTGTTCACCTACCTCCTCAGGGATCTCAGGAGGCATCAAGTTATCTTGGGCTTTTAGAATTGTTTGAAGAGCACATTGCAAACTTTCTATATTAAGGCCTTCGGTGGTTGGATTAGGTCGGTTGGTAGGGAAAGGCTTCCGAAACGGGGGTTTGTAAGGTCCTTTGCTTGAGGAAGCTTCTTCGGTGGTCCTTTTTAAGTCTATAACTTGATTTGACAGTTTTTGAACAACTTTAGTTAAGTTTTCCAAATCCGAGCTTTCAGGTTGTGTTTTACTTGTAGTGGGTCTGGGGAGGATTTCGATCTTCTTTTTGGAGGAAGGACTAGTCTTTGTTTCGTATCTAGAAGAGTCTTTAAGACCAAGTATGTCTTTTTCAATCTGGCTGGCCTCCTCAAAGGCTTCTAACAACGTGGCTTTCTTAGATCATTTAACCCAAATAGCTATACTTTGGTGCAAAGCTTTAGTGTAGTAAGCTATTATAAGACTCTCAGCAGGCATGGAATCCGTAGGGATTCAGTTTTTAAGTGTCAAGAATATTTGATTGAAGTCTTTAAATTTTTATTTTGGGTTCATTCTTAAGCTAGAAAGGTCCATGACTAGGACCTCCAGAGGTTTATCGTCTCCGAACTTTTCCAAAAAGCATGACTCGAATTTTTCCCAAGACACGATAGTATGGGGTTGTTGGGAAAAATACCATGTGGATGCATTTCCCTCGAAGGTATAAGGAAAAACCTACAGACAACGTCTTCATGTTTTACATTGCGGAGTCTTATGGCTAACATAAATTTTTTAATATGATCTTCAGCGATCTGTTTTGAGTCAGGGTCAAACTTGGGAAGCCATTTCTCCAGATGTTTAGGTAGAGGGTGCTGAGCTCCAGGTATAGCTACGACATCCTGGTCAAGACAAGGTCTAGCAGGGTTGTTCTGATTTTCCATTGGTGTAATGGGTGTGGAAGGCTGAGAAGGAGAATCACCTTCTTCAAAGGAATCTCCTCTAGAAGAGGAAGGAGATGATGGAGGTGGTGAAGGAGGTATCCCAGATCCTCCTGCAGCAGGATTTAAGATTGGATCTGTGGGATTCACAGTGAGGTTAGTGTCTCCTAATTGTTCTATGATATCAGAGAAGTCCAAAGGTTGACCCCATGGATGGTTTGGTTGCCTCAGACGAGCTAAGGCACTACGTGTTTTTATAAGAGATTGACGGACAATCTCTTGTATGTCACCACCTGTAGGATTAGGGGTTGCTGGCTCAACTGTGATCTGAGGATCTTCGGTTGAAGTAGTTGTTGTTTGAGGGGGGATATTATCGTTTGAATGTCTTCTAGTCACAATAGGTGAATGATTAGGTGGAGGAGGAGTCTTGCGACCGCCTCGTGCCATTAATTAAATTCAGGCCCTCCTTCTAGCACCATTTATTGACGGGCAAAATCGACCGTCCGTCAACTGGAAGAGTGGAACCAGTCTGAGGTTGTCTAATAACCCAAGCCATTTGGGATGAACCACCCTGACGGGTTTAGCGGCTTCGTTAGCCAATCTAAAGGTCCTAAGAAAACAAAAAAGAAAACTACTCTAAACTAACTAATCTAATTAAAACTAACTATTAAACAAACTAATAAACTAAGCTAACTATTCTATATATACAATCTACTAACTACTACTATACTAACTCTAACTAATAACTGAAATAAAACTTATTCACAAAATGTAAAATATCTACAATTTATAGATTTAAATAAAACCTGAAAAACTCATTTGCATTCTGCCCTAAGACAGAGAAAGATATTTTTGTTGATTTTATAATTTTTATGAACAGAAATAAAACAGAACTAAACTAAACAACTAATACACTAATTCTAACTACACATCTAACTAAACTACTAATATTATTCTAACAACTAAACTAACAAATAAACAACAAACTAACCTGGAGAAATGCTCCAGATTTGTCCTGCGTATGATGATTTTCTTAGCTGGTCGGAGGGAGGAAACCCGCACCAAATTAACCAGGAGCTTCTCATAAACGATAGCTACAGTGCTCTTCAAGTTTGATTACAGGACAAACAAGACATAAAAATTACAACAATCATATAATTTATAAATCTTCACAATTAGATAAACCTGTATGCAAATATCTATACGTAATGATTCAATTAACGAAGAAGAGAAATCTGTCATTCATTGACTAAAACAAAGCAATTGTTGTCCTTTTAAATAACGAAAGAGATCAGATTATGGATAACACATTAATTAAAACATATCATTCTGCAATAGACTATGATAGCTAAAGTAGTCTATAATCAACTGCAAATTGATAATCATAAATTTGAAACAAAAGATTGATATTATGAAAGCAAAAGTTGTAGCAGAACATCAACTCCTGTCTCAGTTTGTATTAGAAATCCATAACCTGGTTCTCCCACAAGTGAGGATGATCCTTATTACACAAAATAATAAGTATTTAAAGGCCTTCCACAGGGTAAAACATCCCTGTGGAAGTTATCAAACTGTTTACATAAAATCTGGGAAGATATCCCAAGTCTGACTAAACTAGGAACCTAAAATAAAACTAAAACACACAAATATCCCCTAGACTGTCCAGTATGTCCAATGCAATTCGGATGTACCTGAAAAGGGTTAAAAATGGACAAGTTAGAAGGATATTTCATTAAAGAAAATGATAAAAATCTAATTCTATAGACTAGCTATAGAATCTTGAGATTCTATAGTTGGTCTAAATAGGACACAGAATCAGCATAAAAATCAACTCAAATCCATTTAAAGAATTAAATTTAACTAACATCCAATAGCTATTTGAAAATGAATTCATTCAAGTTGAAATTGTTATACCATTCGAAATCAAACAGGATC
>SNQJ01S0070401.1:24282-45888 GCA_010110895.2 Picea sitchensis | reverse complement strand
TTTCCCATGAGGTTTTCCCTCTTTCCTCACTTTATTTCAGTGTATCTTTTGTATTTGGGTACCTAACATGGCCTCGTTTCTAGGACCTATTCTTTATTTTCACCATAGTGATGTTCATGGGGGGTGTTGGAGTAACTTCACACACACCTAGGCTTTATTTTTCCTTTTTTTCTTATATTTATTAGTCATTATTCAGTCTCCTATATTTTAGGAAGAATATTCCTCTAGGGAGAATATTCTCTTCAGTTTTCACTTCAGTTTGATTAGTTGAGTGGAGTCTAGATGCTACATTGGGATTATCACGATGCACCATTGGGATCATCACTAGATAATGCGCATTGTCCTTGGGATCATCACCAGACTACCACATTACCCATTATTCCGTGATCTCCTCCTCACTTCACTCTGCTTCAGTCAGTTAACTGAAGGCTGATAGACTAGTTAACTTAGCTAGGTGGCAGTTCACTCCCGTAAATGTCTGAGAAACTAGACTAGGTGGAAGTTTACTCCTGTAACTGTTGGTGTGTGTCCATATCACTACAAACCACCACTATGGTGCATTGGATTCTCCTCCAATGCGCATTGGTTGATTTATACAGAGCATATCATGTGTAGATTATCATTCATTCATTTGGTTAATGAGAATTCTTCTATTCTTTCTCTCCTGCTTCTGTTTTATCATATTTTCTCTGCAACTATGTATGCCAATTCCCATATAGATCTATTTTGAGCAGGTTCAACAAATTTACATATCAAAATAGCATAAAAACCTCATAATAAGTACTCCACGCATTGACAAAGAGATAAGTTAAGAAAATAAGCCTCTTCGAGGGGGAAACCTCCTTATATATCAAAAGAATTCACCAATATAAGATGATTCCAAATGAAAATGTCTTCTTGGTATATATAGAATACTACGAGGTACAATTAGAACTAATGGACCCAAGACGACATAAATAAAATAACAATACTAATGTAATATGCCCCAATTAAGGGGTAATGTGCCCTGATTTATGGCTTAACATGCCCCAATTAAGGGGTAATGTGCCATGATTTATGGCTTAACATGCCCCTCCCCTTCATAAATTTGTTTTCCTCAACGCTTGAGTATTTCGGGATGCTTCTGTATAAAAGACTCATCTTGCCATGTGGAATCTTCAACAGGTAGTTTCTTCCACTTAATGAGATACTCTGAAATTGATCTATTCCTCAACTGGCAAATTCTTGTGTTAGTGATAGCTTCAGGTTCCAATATGATTTTTCCTTCATCGTCAAGTTCTAGAAATATAGTTTGAAATGGGATCTTGTCACCTATAACCTTCTTTAAGCATGAAATGTGGAAAAATGAGTGTACTCGCGAAGATGCAGGAAGCTCCAATTTGTATGCCATAGTACCAATCTTTTACAACACATTATAAGGGCCATAGTACTTTGGTGATAATTTATTATCCTTCTTAGCTTTCTTGAGGGACATATGTTTGTATGGTTGTAGTCTTAAAAATACCCAATTCCCTACTTCAAAATTTTTTTCACTACGGTGTTGATTTTCTTTTTACTTCATGTGATTTTGTGTCATGGTCAAGTTGTCCTTTAAGAGTTGGATAACTTGTTTTTGATGCTTCATGTAATCTTCCACTGCTTGAACCTTAGATTTTTCTTTTAGAGAAGAAGTGATGGATGGTGGGTGATATCCATAAAGTGCCATAAATGGTGTCATTTTTGTTGCAATATGAAAAGAAGTGTTATACCACCATTCTGCCAAGGGTCACCACTTGAACCATTGTGATTTTTTATCATAGACAAAGAAACAAAGGTATACTTCCATAAATTTGTTCACTATCTCAGTTTGTCCATCAGATTGAGGATGATAAGATGAGCTATAATCCAATTGAGTACCCAAACAAGAAAACAATTCTGTCCAAAAATATATAGTGAAGATGGGATCTCTGTCACTTACAATAATATTTGGGCTTCCATGTGGCTTTTGAAATGTCTCCATGAATGTAGTAGAAACTGTATTGGATTTGAAAGGAAGGGAGAGTGCACAAAAGTGTGCATACTTGTTAAGTCTATCAACAATCACCATGATGACACTCTTTCCTTCAGAATTTGGTAATCATGTGATGAAATCCATGGAAACCTCCTCACAGTGCTAACTTTGAATAGCTAATGGTTGTAAAATACCTGGGGTCTTAATTGTTTCCACCTTAGGTTTTTGGCAAACCAAAAATTCTTCCACAAACCTTTCAACATCATTTTTAAGGTCATCCCAAAAAAATTCCCTCTTGACCCTGTGATAGGTTTTCAAAAATCCCTAGTGCCCTCCTACCAGAGAGGTTTGCAATTCCAAAAGTACATTTTGTTTGATTAGAGAGTTCTTACATAAATATAAGCGATCTTTGTACCATACTGAATCAATTTTACATGTAAATGTATTGGATGCACTGCAATCCTACTGCAACCTTTGAATGAGAGTCCACACTTCTTCGTCATTCTTCCATTCATCCCTTGCTTATGTTATCCAATTAGGTTGGATGATAGAGATAACACAAAGAAATGCCTCAACATATTCATCCTTTCTTGAGAGTGCATCTGCCACAACATTTTTCTTCCCTTTTTTGTAGATGATTTCAAAGTCATAACCCAACATCTTGGTCACTCATTTTTGTTTTTCTTCTGAAGATAATATTTGTTCCAAGAAGTATTTAAGACTATCATGATCTTTTTTTACCTTGAAGTTCCTACCTATTAGGTAAGGGCGCCATTGATTCAATGCATGTAGTATTTCCATCTTTTCCTTCTCATAAGTGGGTTTGTGTAAGTCCTTTCCCTTGAGTGTCCAACTTTCAAAAGCAAGGGGCCTTCCTTCTTGCATTAGAACAACACCAATTCCATTTCCCAAGGCATCACATTCCACAATAAAGGTTTTTGTGAAGTCTTGTGTGGTCAAGACAAGAGATTTGCACATTGCTTCTTTAAGTTGTTCAAAAGCTTGAGTTTCCTATGGAGTCCATGAAAATATATCCTTCTTAGTTAATGTAGTTAAAGGTGTTGTTATTCTTCCATAGTTCCGAACAAACTTGTGGTAGTAAACTGTCAAACCCAAAAATACTCTAAAATTATTCAATGTTTTGGGAATCAGCCAGTCCATCATGGATTTAATATTGCTAGGGTATACCTTGACACCTTCATGAGATACAATATGACCCAAATACTCTACCTCATGTTGGAAAAATAGGATCGTGGGGCAATAAACTAGGAAAAATGTAGAGATAAAACACAGAATATACACAATACAATAGAGACACATATATACGTGATTCACCCAGTGTGGGCTACATCCACCAAAGAAATTTATATATCCTTCCTTTTTATTATCTATCAAAATGAAGGGATACAACCTACAACACGCCCACTGTAACTTCCTCTTCTTTCTCTCATAGTATCCTCTCTTAGAATACAATATTCACGATAATGCATAGCCACAATACAATTCCCTCATAAAAGAGGGTTGTCTTCTAGGGAAAAAAACTGTAAAAATAACTTCTACCGTCATATCCGCGACCTCATAATGAACGGTCCAAATTGACTATCAAATTACAATATTTTACAAGTCAACTGTCGTCGCGCCCCCCCTGGAAAACGTTTTTTGGGGGAAAGCACTCCCACACCCCCCCCATTAGAGAATGGGGTCTAAGCATGGCTAAAATAATCCATTGAATCAGGAATATAATCAAGATCCACAACCAATAATCTTCCTCTTAGAGATTGATCACTACAACTCCACTGTTGTTGAACCTGCTAGACTATACTCCACCTTGGACCTGGAAAATTTCTCATCTTCACCTTCATTCTTGAAGGCCAACTGAAACTGCGTAGGAACTCAGTTTCTCCCTGGTTACTCCCTTTGTTAACATGTCTGTAGGATTCAGGCTAGTGTGTATCTTTTCCAACTTCAAATGTCCATCTTCCAAGATTGATCATATGAAATGGTACCTAAGTTGTTTACACTTAGTATTTGAATGAAAGGCTGAGATATTTGCAATATGAATGGCACTCTCACTGTCACAGTACAACCTTCTATTCTCCTACTTCTTTCCCAATTCCTCCATAAACCTCAGTAACCAAATCATTTCTTTACTAGCCTATGTAGCAAAAACATACTCTTCTTCCGTTGTTTAAAGTGAAACAACCTTTTGCAGTTTCCAAATCCAACTTATTGTTGTTCCACCTATAGTAAAAACATACCCTATGGTGCTCCTCCCACTGTCTTTATCACCCTCCATATATGAATCAACGTATCCTTGTAGAACAGTGTCTGAACCTCTAAAACATAATGCATGAGTAGTAGTACCTCTCAAATACCTGAGAATCCACTTTACTTCCTCCCAAATTTCTTTACCGGGATTTTCCATATACCTGCTCACAACTCCCATTGCATGTGCAATATCTCGTCTTGTGCAAACCATCGCATACATCAAGCTACCAACTTCGGATGAATAAGGGACCCTAGACATGTATTTTATCCCCTCATATGTCTTGGGACACGTTTCCTTGGTTAATTTGAAGTGGCTGGCCAAAGGTTTACTAACTGGTTTTGCATTCTTCCTTCTAAACCCCTCCAACACCTTCTCTATGTTCTCACCTTGAGACAATGGAAATTTACATCTTTTCATGTCTCTTGTTATTCTCATACCAAGGATTTTCTTTGTAGCACCCATATCCTTCATCACAAATGAATTAGATAATTTCTTCTTGAGCACATTTATATTCTGCATACTATAACCTACAACAAGCATGTCATCTACATACAATAGCAAGATAATATAACTTCCATTTTCTATCCTTTTCAAATAAACACAATGATCATAATGAAATCTACTATAACCTTTTTTCTGCCATAAACCTGTCAAACTTCAAATACCACTACCTTGGAGATTTCTTTAGGCCATACAAGATCTTCTTCAACATGCATACCCAATTTTCCTTCCCTTTGACCTCATACCTCTGTGGTTGCTTCATATAAATATCTTCCTCCAAATCCCCAGGGAGAAAAAATATTTTTACATCTAACTATTCAAGATGTAAATCCTCTACTGCCACCAGACATAAAATAGTAGTAATTGAAGTCATATTAACAACAAGAGAAAATATTTCATCAAGATCTATACCTTTCTTTTTTGCAAACCCCTTTACAACAAGTCTAGCTTTCTACCACTTTTTGTCTGCATCTTCTTCCTTCAACTTGTAAACCCATTTATTCTGCAATGATATTTTTCCAGAAGGAAATTGAACCAAGTCCCAAGTCTGGTTATTTACCAGGGAATCCATGTCCTCTTTCATGCCTTACTCTCACTTCTTTTTAGTGTTTACCTGTATTGCCTCTTCATAACATTCTAGTTCACTAGAATCAGTCAACAATAAGTAATACAATGAAGGAGAGTATCTTTCAGGGGGTCTACTTAACCTGGTAGGTATTCTAACAAATATTGTAGGAGTTGGTACATGTTGCTCCTGTTGTTGTACATTTTGATTTTATGGTACATTTGGAATTTCGTTTTCAGTGATCTCATCAATCACTGTGTATTCCGGTTTTTCTTCTTCATGTTTCCTTCCCTGCAACTGATCTTTATACATGACCTTCTCATTGAATATGACACCTCTACTCCTAATTATTTTGTGATTTTCATAATTCCATAGCGATAACCAAAATCATTAACACCATATCCAATAAAGGTACACTTGTTGGATTTTGATTCAAGCTTTGTTCTATTTCTTTATCAATATGGACAAATGCTTCACAACTGAAAGTCTTAATAACTGAATAGTTTACCTTTTTACCTGTCCATGCCTCCTCTGGAATGCCACCATCCAAATAACTTCAAGGTCCTTTGTTTATCAAGTAAACAATAATATCTACAACATCTTCCCAAAACTGTAAGGGAAACCCTGACTGAAATCTTACACTCATTGCAGGCTCCATGATTGTCCTCTTCATCCTTTTTGACACACCATTTTCTTGTGGTTTTCCTGGAACTGTCTTCTCTCTACAAATCCCATGGTATGAAAAATAATCGTCAAACATATTTCTGTAGTATTCAATTCCATTGTCTGATCTGAGACACTTCAACCTTTTTCCTGTCTTATTCTCAACCAAAGATTTCCATTTCTTAAAAGTATCAAAAACATCATATTTTTTTCGAATGCAATAAACCCATTTTTTTCTAGTTGCATGATCAATAAAAGTAACATAATAATGAGATCCACCAAGAGATGATACCTGAGCTGGTCCCCATACATTTTTATGCACAAGCTCTAAATTTTCATTATTCTTTACCTTTCCAACTCTGAGAAATGTGAGTCTCTTTTGTTTTCCATAAACACATTGCTCACATAAATCCAAATCAATTTGTTTAATATCTGGAAACAAATTTATTTTCTGAAGTAACTGCATCTCCTTCTCACTTATGTGTCCAAGCTTATGATTCCAAACTGTTGTATCCACTCCTGTAGAAGCTAAAGAGATAGAAGAGTCAGTATTACCAGTACATAAATGCACTGCACCTACCTTCTCTCCTTTTTCTATCACAAGTGATCCTTTGGTGACCTTCCATGCCTTATCTGTAAATATGGATATATATCCTTTACTTTCCAACTACCCTGTTGAAATTATATTTTTCCTTAGATATGGAACATGTCTTACCTCTTTCAACAACTATTAGTTTCCATTATTTTACATTATTTGTACCTTTCCCATTCGAACAATTTTTCATGGTGCATCGTCACCGAAATGAACCTGTCCAAAATCACCTTTAACATAATCTAGAAAATATTTCCTATGGGATGTGGCATGAAATGAATCCCCTAAATGTACTACCCAAGACTCATAAGTATTATCTATTGAAACATTCAAAGCATCTTGTAACACATCACCTGTTACATTTGCTTCATGATTTTTCTCCTATTGTCCATCTCTTTGTTTCTTTGGAGCTCTGCAGTCTTTCTTCAGATGTCCTTTCTTCCCATAATTCTAGCACTCTATCTTTCCCAATATGTATTTGTATCTTCCCTTTCTAGAATTATCGATTTTTTCTAATCCCTTTCCTCTATCCTTTTGTCTTCCCCTATTATCCATGTTTAAAACATTACCTGATGTCTCACCTGTGCTTTTCCGTTACATTTCCTCGCTAAGGATAACATCAACAACATCATCAAATTTTAGATTTTTTGAACCAGAGACCGAGTTACTTACAACCATAACCAAGCCATTCCATGTTTCTCATAATGAGAATAGGATTAGAAGAGACCTGAACTCATCATTAAATTCCATTTTTACAGAACTTAGCTGATTAGCAACTGTATTAAATTCATTTAAATGATTTGCAATAGATCCACCTTATGACATCTTCATATTAAATAATCTCTTCATTAGAAATACCTTATTGGACATCGAGGGTTTTTCATACATTTTAGCCAATGCGTCCATCAACTCCTTCATTATATTTTATTTTGAAATATTGAAAGCCATCGATGTTGCTAGGCTCAACCGTATTGTTCCTAGTCCCTTTCTGTCAAGAACCTCCCATTCTTCATCCTTCATGTTCATCGGCTTCTTTTCTATTCAACCTAATGGTAGGAATAGATCCTTCTAATATAAACAATGTTCCGTTGCATCTTCCATAATTGGATTTTTTGGCCATTAAATTTCTCGACCCTAAACTTTCCATCTTCCACCATTTCTCCCACTCGAATCTGGAACCCTCTTTTCCTGCAAGTTACCTTTCACTATGATACCACTTGTTGGAAAAATAGGATCGAAAAGCAATGAAATAGAAAAAATGAGGAAATAAAACATGGAATATACACAATACAATAGAGACACATATATACGTGGTTCACCTAGTGTGTGCTACGTCTACCAGAGGAATTGTCGTGTCCTTGCTTTTTATTATCCATCAAAATGAATGGATACAACCTACAACACACCCATTGTAACTTCCTCGTATTTATATCATAGAATCCTCTCTCACAATACAATATTCGCAATAATGCACAACCACAGAACAATTCCCTCATAAAAGAGGGTTTCCTTCTAGGGAACAAAACCCTAAAAATAACTTCTACCGTTAGATCTGTGACTTGATAATGAACAATCCAGATTGACTATCAAATTACAATATTTTACAAGGCATTTTTTCACAATATTTCTCTTTGGGGGCGCTCCCCCCTTGGCGATTGTTGTTGGGTGGAAATTCCCCCCCCGTCAGGGAATGGGGTCCGAGCATGGCTGAAACAAACCATTGAATCAGGAAGATAATCAGGCTCCACAACCAACACCTCCTTTCCCCCAAAGAAAAATTTGGATGGTTTGGCATATAGATGTTTCTCCTTTAGGATATTTAGCACCATGTCAACATGTTGAACTTGATCTTCCCAAGACTTGTTATAATTAGTGTATCATTAAAAAATACTAGCACAAATTTTTGAAGGAAGGGATTGAAAATGGAATTCATCAACCCTTGGAATGTGGAAGGTGCATTCGTAAGACCAAAAGGCATGACCCAAAATTCATAATGGCCTTCATGAGTTCTGAATGATATTTTTGGGATATCTTCTTCCTTCATTCTAATATGATGATACCCTGAACATAGATCCAAATTTTTGAAGTAGATTGCTCCTTGTAGTTCATATATCACTTCATAAATGACGGGAATGGGAAACTTATCTTTAATGGTGATCTTTTTGAGCTCTCTATAATCTAGACACATATGCCATGAGCCCTCTTTCTTGAGTACCATTACCAACAGTGCATAATAAAAACTTTGGATAGGTTTAATCATTCCATCATCTAACATTTCTTCAACCATACGCTCAATTTCACTCTTCTGGGCATAAGGGTACCTGTAAGGCCTGATGATAGGAGGAACACTCCCATGAATTAAGTGAGTAGCATGATCATGATCACGAGTGAGTGTAAGAACTCCAAGAATATGTTCAAATACTTTGGAATGATTATCAATTATCCGTTGGAGATCTAGGGGAATAGATGGCTTAGATGTTTGAACATATAGTGAGCATAGTTGTACAATTACACCCTGATGCTCATTTTTCAATATCTTTTTCATGCTATTATAGATTACCACCTTACTGGGTTTCCCTGTGATAACCCTTAACTCAAATTCCTTTCCTTCCAATGAAAATTTCATGAAAAGTTCTTGAAAATTAAAATCCATTGTTTCCAATGATTGTAACCATTGGGCCCCTAGTACAACATAAACACCACCCATGGGTATAGAAATCATTGGACTATTCATTACATATTCCCCCATAGTAATATTGATCTTATGGAATTTTCCTGAGCAATTGATAGTTCCTCCATTTGCAATCATTACTTGAAACTATGGTGTTGGATATATAAAGTAATTGAGAGACTTGGATAATTTATAGTGAATGAAATTATGAGTACTACCATAATCAATTAGAAATATTACCTTTTTTCTTTTTGATATATCCTTCAATCATGAGGTTTTGAGGAGTGATAATTCCATCCAATGCATGCATGATATCGTGGGAGTCATCTATTCAGAAGAAATATCTTATACATCTTCATCTTGAGATGGTTCTTGTTCGTGTTCTTGTTCTTCTTCAAAATCTATATAGAATAATTTCTTCTCACCACATGTATGTCCCTTACTGTACTTTCTATCAAAATTAAATCATAAACCTTTTTCTTTTCTTTCCTCCAATTGTTGAGTTGTCAACCTTGTAGGTTGAGGTGGTTTAGGAGAAGGACCATTATTGTCTTGATAAATGTTAGGGGTGGTCCTTATAGTAGCTATAGCCATATTTTTACTTTCAACATTTCTCACCACCCTAAACACATTCTCCAATGATTTGGGTTCCCACAGGAGAACCTCATGTTGATTGTTATCCTCATAAATGATTTTAGGGACCGAATTTCGCAAATGGGCTAATTTTCCATGGTTTTCCCCAAAAACACATTCGCCAATTTCCATTTTTTCTAAAAATGATTCACCCAAATTCCATAGAATAAAATTATTTTACCTTAAAAATTGCCAAAATTTTATAGAAACTATATAAAATCCTTAGAAATTTGAATATTTTTACAAAACTATCTCCAAACATTTTACATTTTGCATATTAAGGACTAGTAAGATTAGCCCATGTTTCTACATTTTAATATAAATTTCCATCCTTAAAATTATCCCTAGTTATCCTTTAAATTTCCTATGAAGACATCAATCATGTGCTCATATAGAATATCCGTTACCTTTATATTCAATCTTTGGAAGTTCTCAATGTGCTCCACAACTGAACCTTTTTTCTTGATATTTATCAATTGGATGAAGAAGTTATTGCTCCTTGTATCCTCATAGTGTGCTATCATTTCTTCCATGAATGGTTTGCGATAACAAAGCCATCAATACTACAAAAAACAATTAGGTTCTAAATATAAGGAGACAATTTGTACCTTTTGTGTGTGAGACACATCATGTAGATCAAAGAACTTCTCCATATAAAGTATCCATGTGATTGGATCCTTTCCATCAAATTTCCTCATATTGATCTTAGGAAAGTGGTTGGTCTTCAACCCAAATATGGAGTTTATCCAGTCTTGATTCATCTTCCTTGTGTCCTCATCATGAATTTCATGGGATACATTGTCACTTTCGGGTGTCCTATCTAGTATCATTTTTTTCAAACCTTCCATGGTCTCCCCTTTTAAGCCATCCATCTTAGTATCCATCATCTCTTCCATCTTATCTTCAGTGGAATCCATCATCCTTTGTAGCTCATATTTTGTTACTACCTTCTTTTGTAAATCATCTATGTCCTTGTGCTTTTATTCACCTTCATCAAGAGTCCAAGTAGGATTGTTTGAGGGCTTATTTGGTGTAGAAGTTCCCTTTTTGATGGCATGTTGGCCAAGTATCACTGCAAGGTAGGAATTCACAATTAGCTTAGGCATAGGTCCTCACATATAAGGGAGTGTCAAGTGCTATAAATATTTGATATACGTGTGGGGTACAACAATAGTACTTGGCCCAATATCTTAGGGAATTAACTAAGGAGTCTTGACCATTCCCATATCCATACTATTCGACTACCTAGGAACTACAGAGTGATCTCCCCTAGTGTTGTTCTCGGTGTACTATAGAAACAAGAAGAATAAATGGTTTAATTGGTTGGTCTCAGGATTCTAAGGTGTCTCCCGATATACGCCAGGTATGCGGGAGCTCAAATCCATAGTACTGATGTCTAATGCAAAATCGTTCAAAAGGGGCCTTCCGATATACTCTAGGTATGTGGAAGAACTGCATTGTCCTCAGGTTGTAGCGCTAAAACATAACGACAACTCTTAAGTTTAGAGACATTGAAATACATCTATACGTAAAAAAAACTTAACATTCTCCCAAACGTATGTGATACTCCTTTTATCCCACTTTATTCCACTTTTCGATTCACCCTAATTGGATCTTCTAGTAAAAAATATGCAAATTTCCAAAAATCAAAACGTACCTTTTAAAAGCTTGATTTGGAGACTATTCTTCTATAGCTCTTCAATTTCATCCCTTGAGTATAAAATTTTGGCCTTAGGTAACCTAATGTGTCTTCTTTCCAATCCCACAGGTTAGACCAACATTGGATTCTCCAAGCGAATTTTATGATAACTTTCCCAAGATGTGTTTATGTTTTCCCTTTCAAGAGTGCAAACTTATACAACCTGTTGCGTGTCATTGTATTCACTTAAGAAATTGAAATTTGTACCATTAAAACTTCAGCCTATACCATAACTAATGGAACATGTATCACTCAATTTGGAGGTTTGTAGGTTCAGATATAACAATTTTCCCAAGAACACCTATTTTAGACTGAAATTTGGACTAGCCAAAAACCCCAATTTCCTCAGAGGATATCGTTTAGAGTAAAATGAATAAAGGGATGAAATTTGCATAGAATATAATTCACTATTCCACCTTCATAGTGTAAAAAATTTAAAACCTGAAACCAAGCCGAAAAAAATTTGGAGCGAAAATTCCAAGAAGACATGTTTCATACTAGTTTCAAGACTACTCAAAAATCCTAACTTGAACAAAATGCATATCCAAAAATATAGCGAACCAAGCTATTAAATTTTCACAGGAGTTATCTCGATATGTCTCCTCTACACCATATAAATTCAAAATTCTGACACCTTCTAGAAAAAAAGTTATAGTGAAAAATCTAAGAAGACTTTTTTGAAGAAGCCAATCCCAAGGATTGTCTAGCTCTGATACCAAATGTTAAGAACCAAGTATCAAAATAGCATAAAAACATCAAAATATGTACTCCACGCCTTGACAAATAGATAAATTCAGATAATAAGCCTCTTCAAGGGGGAAACCTCCTTATACATCACAATAACTCACCAATACAATATGATTCCAAATGAAAAGGTCTCCTTGGTATATACAGGAGACTAGGAGGTACAATTACAACTAATGGATCCAAGCTGACATAAATAAAATAACAATACTAGTGTAATATTCCCCAATTAAGGGGTAATGTTCCATGATTTATGGCTTAACATGCCACTCCCCTTCAAAAACGTGTTGTCCTCAACGCTTGAGTAGTTTTGGATGCTTTTGTATAAAAGAATCATCTTCCCATGTGGAATCTTCAGTAGGTAGTTTCTTCCACTTATTAAATGAGATACTCTGAAATTGATCTATTCCTCAACTGACGAATTTAGGGTTTAACAAAATTCTGCACCAGAAATACATGAATGATCCAACTTGTCACAACCCTCTTTTTCTGCTTAGAATTTTTTTTGAAATAAAAATATTTTCCCACAATGTATGCCAAGGAAAGTGCTCTAATAATAATTGTTAAGTACATGAATAGATCTGAAAATATATCTCAAAATAAACCCAAAATATCAACAAGAATAAACCAAACCATTCACCAAGATATTCAACACAAGAATGTAGAAAAAACCCATGAGGTAGGGTAACACCATATATTAATCCTTATGGAAGGACAAAAATCCTCAAACAATCATTGCTTGATACTGTTAGCACATAGAATTGTAGTCCAATAGTCTCCTTGAAGTGCACCATTGATTTTGAGTTTGGCATTGCGAACCGGTTGAAGAGGAGCATTGGGTGTTGATTAGTTTGCAAACATCTCTATTCACATTCATAGACATGAACATCAAGCCCAAGGTTGCTAGGCACTCCATGAGGTTTTTCATACCATTTTAAAGGCTTAGAGAAGGGTTTTTGATGTTTTGTCACATGCGATGTGAACTGAGACAAGGGCACTGCGAATTCATTTCATATAGTAGATTCTTAAAAATATTTGATTGTAATTATAAAAAGGTGATGAGGCCTTCTCTGAATTTTTTTATGGAGGATAATGATATCCTTGTTGACTTGCTACCCAAATTTCAGCCTGACCCAGTTTGGCATTTGAGAGATACAATTAAAACACCAGTGTGCTGCAAACTATCTATTTTGCATAGTTGTTGGATACTCGCCTTGTTTGAAGGTTGACACCTATCAAGGAGGGTTTGAACGACTTCTCAGAGATTAGATAGATGTTAAGGGACACCTGCACCTAATTTTTAGCTCCAATAAATACCTCATGCAGTGAGTTGGAAACAATTTATTAATGACTTCCAACAACTTCCTGAAAATTAGCAGTTTGTTGGATTCTTGTCTCTTTGATTGTTTCCATCTATCTCCAAGGTCTAGAATCCTATGCAAGAGGGGGAATTTGAATTGTAAATCTATCATTGAAAACCTAGGATATGAGAGAGGAATTGGAAATCATTGAGGGGGTTCAGTTGGTTAATGCAAGACTCTTTTTCATGATGTACTGAAGTAACAGAGCCAACTCTAGATTTTTATGTATCAGATTTGAGAATTTTTGTCTAATAGAAGTCAGTTTCTTTCCTGCCATCTTGTTTCTCTCTTACTCTAAAATTTACTGTCATTGAATGCTTCAATTGATGTTTTATAGTTGTATTGCAATGGAGGTTTGATTGTTATGTTGTTATAATTGTTCTCGGAGTTTGATCTTTGATTAAAGAAGTTCTTGTGTCTAAGGATTTTTCTTCATTGGTCTGCTAGTAATGCATGATGATAATAGTAGAATTACTTCATCTTTCTCACTAAAGTCTTCCTTCTATCCACATTACTCTTAAAAACCCTAATCTAAGTTAGACAAGACCTCTTTTGCTAATACATCTTAGCTAGAAGTCTCTGTGATTTACATTGCTGGGCTAAATTTTATCCATTTTTCACTTTATATTAAAAATTACATTACAAACCTATTGATGGGTACTCATGTTTCACTTTAGTAGTCAAAGTGTAACTTTCAGTGCTAACATTCGTGTCGCTGTTGCCAGGGACGAGTTGAATATTTTCCCTGGGAGGAACAACAAAGATTACAACCAATTCTTGATGGTGAACAAGGATTAGAAACATAAAACACTACATATTTCACCTGGAGATTCCACTCTATGAAGAACCCAAATCCAGTGCCTCGTCTATCAGAATGGGTAGATTTATTGCCTGCCTTCAGAGAAGAAAAGGATGATGATCCACGTGTAAACTTGACGAGAATAGAATCTTCCGGGAAGAAAGAAGAAACCCTAATTAGTTGGATAATAACCCTATAAGACAAGTCAGCTCAAGAGGATAACTTATATTAGGTTATAAGCCTCCAAGAGAAGAGGTCAGCTAAAGGAAATATTATATACTAAGTAAATAGGCACCCAGAATGAGAAGTCGGCCCAGGCATTTTTCCAGATTTAGTATAAATATAGGAGGCCAGTCTTCATTCTGGTAGGCACTATCAGAACTACAGTAACACACTTGTGTGCAAGTTTTGGAGAAGTTTTTGTTGCCAGTCTATAGTCTCGATCTTCTTTGGGTTTGGAATTTTTTATCAGATTTTATTATTCTTTCCTGGTGCGCTATCCTTGGAGAGAGGTGCACTATCTTGTTTGGCTATCTATCCTAGGGTTTGCTTCCAAAATGATTCTCTATCAAGGTTAAGGTGCTCGAGCGTGGCTTCGGCCTATGGTTGGGTGACAATAGTGATATTGTCTATGGTTAAACAAGCACATCCATTATATTCTAACAGGCTTGGGCCCACACCTCCTTCTTTCATTCTAACCACTAGAAGGGAGCATAGCCATAAGGATACTAAGCTCATTGAAGAACTGTCGCTAGGTTTTCTAGCAGGAGCAGTTACCAAAGCACTGTCGCTAGGGTTACTAGCAGATGTAGTTGCAAAAACCCTAATTCTCTCGTTGAGGAACCTAAAGTGAAGGGATTGACCTAATTTCTGGATATACTAGTGTGACCTATCCTAGCGCATCTCCTGGTACTCTCAACAAGCTAAGATGTCAAGTTTGAGTTTTTGGTCAAATCTAGGGTTGACCAAGTCAAGGAAACCATGACTTACTCTATGAAGTCAAAAAACAAGTTAGATGGGTCTTCTAACTTCAGAACGTGGAAGACAAGGATTGACCTCATCCTTGCCAATTAAAAAGTGTTGGATATCGTGAAAGGAAAGATCGTGGAACCAGAGTTTGAAGAAGGAAAAGAGAAGGAACCGCATAATGTCGCAATTATGGAGAAGTTCAAATACATCGACATCAATGCAATGAGTATCGTAGTGGAATCTATAAAAGACCACTTGATACCATACATCTCCCATCTCAACTCATCTAAGAAGATGTATGATTCCCTAACCAACCTCTACTCAGTCAGAAACATTGGACAAGTAATGAGTCTGAAGAATGAGTTACGTGACATGAAGATGAATGATGATGATAACATAACATCATTCTTTGTGAGGATATCTCAATTAATATATCAACTACAAGCTATTGAAGATATCATCTCAGAGAAGGAACTGGTAAATATAGTACTCAACGGTCTTCCCAAGACATGGGATACATTTGCCGCAAGCATGAACACAAGGAAGGAGTATCCTACATTCGAAGAACTTTGGACTTGATGTTCACAAAAAGAATCAAGGATTAGCGAAACAAATAAACCTCAAAATAAATACGATGATCAATCCTTCACAGTAAGATTCAAGAATTTCAAGAACAAAAGGAAGTTTGGTTCAAGGAAGAATCCAAATCAAGAGAAAGATATGTCAGAAATACAATGCTTCAACTGTCGAAAGTATGGTCACTACAAAAATCATTGTCCCAAGATGAAGAAAATGAAGGAGACACATGAAGCATCAATTGTCAAAGAAAAGGAATCTTCAAAGAAGATTAAGCAGCATGAAACAAACTTCTTCTTCTAAGACAAGGTAAACAATATTCTTCATAGTTCTTGTACATACCATGTTTCCTGTACATATCTTGCATATCTATTTCTTAGAAGATAATATGTTCAAAGAGAAAATATACTTATGGAAGAACAACAAGATAAGGATTGCTACAAGTCAGACAATACACATGAAAGGATGAAGTACATAAACAACCCATAGTAACAATTCATGTGGAAGTTATTATCAAAATCAATCTTGAAGAATCCTAGAAGAAGTAAATACAGAAAGAAGTCAGCAATCAAGAGGAAATTGGAAAAAGATTTGTGACACTTTGCAAAAGGCAATAAGTGTTATCACTCCAAGAAACTCTTTGAGGTTGTAAGACAAAGATGCTTGGTAACTTAAAGTAAACTTGTTTTTGTGTTTTTGTAGGTGTGGCTCAATGGGATAACTCAACTACAATATAGTATCCAAATAGTCAAAATGAATAATCAAATAAATCAATTCCCTCAAGGATCAATAATCAGATAATAGCTTTAAGTGGGTGAAGAAGACAATGCTTGTAAACCAGATACACAATGATGGGTTTAATAAACAATGTAAGAAACTATTAATCAAGTTATGAACTAACTAATGAGATGACAGTCATTTTGCAGTTAAAACAACTTGAATAAGAGTGCAGAAGAAGGGTGGAAATCTGACATTAATAGAGTGAGAAACTTGTGATCTGTATTATCATATGAAAACTCTGTTACAAAGGTATAGTTCCTGTATCCAAAATCGACCCCTTCCTTCTATCAAATGATAGGTATTTATATCTTTTACAATAGATCTCAGATCCTATAAACATGGATCTGGATTTCTAAATATGGAAAACAGAGTACAAAAATTAATACAATAAAATAACCTAATATTTAACCAAATAGATTTAATTTGATCATTACCAGTCAAATTTGACAACTAAAGCATTATTTGGCAGTCTGTAGGTGAAAATCACAGATTCAAAAATCTGTTTTTGATGGCTGGGAGATTTTCTGTCAAGAGTTATTTTGCCATTTGGTGTTATTTCCTCACCACATGTCTTTAAAACTTCAAGAGAAATATATTCTAGTTTCTCCTAATTATTATCCATCATTTGACACCTTTCCCACGTGTTCAGGAATTAAAAAATCGCAATATGGGCAGAAAGAAGACATTTCTGGACTCTTCTACGCTTTCACCAGCTCTTTTGTCCTGAATCTGCCCCTTTAGCTCATGAAAAGGAAAGCTTTCAACAACTAACTAGTAGATTTCAAAACCAATGAGCTGGTGAAAGCGCAAATATTTTAATGAAAAATGCCTTGGGAGAAGTTAAATTTCTGAGCAGTGGAGAGTCTGTTTTACATGCTTGAATAGTCAATTGACATATAGAAATCCTAAGCTTTCCAATGGTACTTTTAGATCTGTTTTTAGATCTTGGGAAGGAATTCAAAAGTCCTCCACAAGATGAGGCATCATTTTTCAAACAAATTTCAGAATGAATTATTTGATCGTTAACAGTAAGGATGCAGACGGAAGCATGGACTCTCCTAGATGGAGGGAGATGATTATATTATCAAAACAAGAACATTAATTCATGCATGAAATAAAGATTAGGAGGGAGATAATCCTAAATTATATGATCCATTGAAGATTATGAAGTATCTATCCATGGTAGCAACCATGAAAAACAACACATGTTCAGTGTGACTTTAGAAGAAGTATTCTATGAAAAGAAGCCTTAAATTAATCCCTGGTTGTCCATACACATCCATGATCCTATGATGAAATAAAGAAATTGGAATCTTCAGAGCATGGAATCTATAGAAAACTCCATGAACTCAAGATCTAAAGAGAAACGTGAGGAATAACATGAAGATTCCAAGAGAGAAAGAAAAGATAGAACAACCAGTCAGTGTATCGAGAATAACCAAACTACTAGCCTGATATGAACTCACTAAAATAAATTAAGCAGAGGAACTGAAAGTTGTGATGAAGAACAATGTATGGAAGACTTATGAATGAAAGAATTATGAAATCCAGAACTAGAGGTTCTCCCAAATGGAGGGAGAAGACTATGATGATTGTTTGTTCCAAGTAAACCATACATACCTCTACATGAGCCATTATATCATCTGCAATATCCATGGGTTGGAGTTTACTTCAAATGAATGCAAAGACTATTCTCCAGAATAATTGAACAAAGAGCATATGAAGAGAAACCTCAAGGATTTGAGGTATACCAAAAAGAGACCCTTGTATGAAGATGAAAGAACACAACTTAGTAGAGAACCTCCAATGCACAGCAGAAGCGTGGTGAAAACTTTCTATATTATATCATAATGGTTACTTAGAATTCCATAATTATAGATTTCCAATCCATGACAAAGATCTCAAGATGACAGAAGAAGTGTCACATGAATATGTTCCAGTTTGAGCCTTGCCACGATGTTATGAGCTAGTAGGAAACAAAAGAGTTGAATTCAACTATGATATACTGTAATGATCAAAGTTATATGAAGCCTTCAGAGAAAACCAATGTTCCAGAAAGACCGAAGTACATTGAGATAAAGCATTACATTCTCTGTGATGAAGTCCAGAAAAGAGAAGTGGTTCTCCAATATATATATCTCCACAGATGAGCAGATAAGAAGACATTTTGGTAAAGCCTCTATCCAAGATGAAAGAGTTTGTGTACTCAAGCTGGAGCTCATGGAGACGACTTCATTATTGAAAGAGGAAGACATGACTCCCAGGTTGGGGGGGAGCACTGATGTGTTATTGACTTATGGACAGACATTTTTAAGTTCAAAAAATGATCCAAGATGAGTAGTTCCTTTCCAATTCGGAAAGTAGTTTGATATTTCTGACGGACAGACATTTTCCAATTTGGAAAATGGTCCAGATCAAACAATCATTTTTGTAATAAAAATGGTTCGATGGATTGTTGATGTACCATAGACAACGATTCCCCTTGTGGTTAACATAGGGAATGGTCTAGGGCAGTCTCTCTTCTTGACGATAACTCTTAGTAGTGGTCAAGATGACTGGTCTACCTTGCCGAACAATCATTCTTTCGAGGCTCACAGTTGTGAGCAGTTTAGAAGAATGGTCCATTTTGGAGGTTGTGCAAGACAACCATTTCCTTAGGAAATGGTCCGGACAGTCATTCCCTAGGTCAGATTCATTCTCTCCAGGTTTCACATTGTTTAGTGTTGAAGTAATGGCCCATATAGGTGAATGGTTCAAGTTCAACAATCAGGGACATGCATTCCCTAGGGCAGATTCATTCTCTCCAGGTTTCACTTTTTTTAGTGCCGGAGGAATGACCCATATAGGGAATGGTCTAGGCTCATAAATTGGGACAATTATTCTTCCTCTCTTGAGAAGAATAGTCTAGATATCTCATCATTGATGTTTTACCTTCTGAGGGCAGATGCTCTTCCAGATCTCACAGATATGAGTGGAAGAATGACCCAAATGATTTAGTTTATATCTAACAATGTTTTCCCGTGTAGGTTGATATTAGAATATATGATCGTTATGGAGATTGTATGTCTCCGAATAGTAGATGTATACTATTGTGGTGGATGTGTTCCACTGATTGTGAATATATGTCACTGATCAAGTATCTGTGTGCTACTTGGTGTGGTAGTATACCACTGGATAATAGTGTGTACTACTATGGATAGACACAGTTGTGTTCTATTGAATGACATTGTCCCGATTGCCTTGAAGACTATCAGTAGTGTTGGAAAATGTTTATCATCTAGATGGATGATCAATGGACAGATATTTTCGAGACGAAAAATGGTCCAGGACATTTATTCTTCCAAGACATATGTCCAGATTAGAAGAAAGGTTCTTGTGTCACTCTGTGGAGTGAGTGACTTATCCAGTATCATATCTAATTACTCAGATGGAGTATGGTTTCAAGATATGATGCAGTTGATGACATTGATAGTGATGATGGTGCTCATGATCTAGTCATGAGATAGTCTATATGACTATGTTGATGCTACCGGGTGAATGGTATGTTTGTGCTCAATACCATTACCTTCAATACCTCCCTAGTTAGGAGGGAGTGTTGATATTATGGTAGCTGTGGGAGGTATTTACCTCCACGTGTAAACCTGATGAGAATAGAGTATTCTGGGAAGCAAGAAGAAAACCTAATTAGTTGACTAATAACCCTAGAAGACAAATCAACTCAAGGGGATAACTTATATTAGGTTATTAGCCTCCAAGAGAAGAAGTCACCTAAAGGAAATATTATATACTAAGTAAATAGGCACCCATAATGAGAATTCAACTTAGGCAGTTTGCTAGATTTAGTATAAATATAGGAGGCCAGTCTTCATTCTAGAAGGCATTCTCAGAACTGTAGTAACACACTTGTGTGCACTGCAGTGGGGCAGTTTTGTGTGCAAGTTTTGGAGAAGCTTCTGCTGCCAATATATAGTCTCGATGTTCTTCGGGTTTGCACTTTTTGATCAAATTTTTTTATTCTTGTTGGGTGATCTATCCTTGGAGAGACGTGTGCTATCTTGTTTGGCTATCTATCCTAGGGTTTGCTTCTGGAATGATTCTCTATCAAGGTTGAGGTGCTTGGGGGTGGCTTCGGCCTATGGTTGGGTGACAATAGTGACATTGTCTATGGTTAAACGAGCACATCCATTATATTCTAACAAGTTCAACTTGCATCACGAGGATGTCTTAATGAAATTGTTTATGTTCTCCCTGAAGGATGATTCTAGAGACTGGTACTTTTCTCTTCCTGCTACAAGCATATCCACCTTGAGAGAATTCCATGCTCCTTTCAATTTGCACTGTAAAAGGTATTACTCCTCTTATTTTCTTTTTCATGATTGTTTTGAGGAATATGAGGAAAGTGTTCAAGTTGCATTAAGTTTCTCTCCTGACTATGATCTTGAATAAGATCCATCTCTTTCTTTTCCTAGTTCTCATGACTTGAAGGAAAAAAAAAATTGTTGTTCTTATGAGGAAGAGACAGTTGATGGTTTTTTTCTTGAAGTAGATATATTTGACATCCTTTCTTCTGATGAAGTCACTGTCTCAAATGTTGACCAAGAGCAACCTATTGTTGACAAACAATTTGATGATGAACACTTTGTGGATAGATATCATCTTGAAACAAAACATTCTAAATGTCAAGAGTCAAAGGTTTTTTATGGACAACCCATTTTTGATGAATATACCAGTGATGGTGATGAACATAATTTTTCTATGATTTCTTTGAAACCTGTTAACACTATCCATGTATAT
>SNQJ01S0070401.1:0-17029 GCA_010110895.2 Picea sitchensis | reverse complement strand
ATGTGCTTTTGAACCATGAAATGAGTTAGTTGTTAATCCAATTATAGAACCAAAAGTGACGGTTATGATCATATTCCATGTGGAGTTATGCTGGACCATTCCAATTGCATTAAAGCATTGGGGAAGAAGTACCCTCATTCTACTTATCAAACTCATCTTCACCAATGTAATAGAAACAATGTAGGAATCTACTTCAAGGGAGTGGAAGATGAATTTGTGGTTGTAGTTGACACTTTATTTTGGGTGCCAATGACTCTGAATGAGAAGATAAGTGTTTAGGTCAAACTATCGTTAGAAAGAATTTGTTTTATATATATATGGCATGAATGGATTCGATGTCATGTAATGGATTGAACGATGTTGAGCAAACAAAAAAATGATTGAGAAACATACGATTAAGAGAGGAGAACACTTTACGTTATAAAAATAACATATAAAAGGACCATGGTATCTATAACATATGTGTTTAATCCCTAATGTTTACAACAAATACATACCAACCATCAACATCCATGAACCAAGTATTTGCAAGATCGAAAGAAATGGAAAAGTGTTCATGTAGTTGAAAAATTAGATTTGACGATTAATAACGAGGATATAAGAATTGTGATTGTGCCCCTTGTTAATCGTCGCATCAAATTGTATGTCAAAAGTGCAATAAGATAAGATGAACACTTTCCTTAACTCATGGAAACTTTCATATGTAAAACTTTACTAATCCAATCTAGATCAAAATAAAGAAGTTTTAAAGAAAAGCAATGCCATTACTTACATAATTAAACCATTTCTTTTGAAAAAGACAGAAGATATAATGTAATTAATTTCGAAAGTAAAACTCTACTTATTGAATCTATATAAAAATATAAAATTAAAAAAATAAAAATGAAAGGGCATTATTTTGCATGATATGTCACTTCAAAAAATAAAAGAAAACCACTCTATTATAAAGCAATGTAAGAATTGCAACATTCTTACATCTTTTGAAAAAGAAAGATATAATGTAATTAATTTCGAATGTAAAACTCTATTTATTGAATCTATATAAAAATATAAAATTAAAAAAATAAAAATGAAAGGGCATTATTTTGCATGATATGTCACTTCAAAAAATAAAAGAAAACCACTCTATTATAAAGCAATGTAAGAATTGCAACATTCTCTATAATTAACTTTAATTTTATATTATTATGATAAAGTCCACTTTAATACAAATATATAATTTTTACATAATATTTTGTTAAATTAAATTATATAATTTTTTTTTCAAATAAAAATAAAAATGTCAAGTACATAAAGTTTTTTTTAAATAAAGTGAACATTGTATGTATAAAGTTATGAATTTTATCATTATAATAATGTGATAAATTTATTTGCCCGAATGGGGTGTCACATGGACAACATGTAATCCGTTGTCGCCCTCCTCCTTCCCTTCTTTCCGATGTTGTTCTTAATTGTTGAAGAGATTGATGGAGGATTGTTTTATAGGAGAAAGTTATTATGCAGGTTTGAAATGACACTGGATGCCATCACCTCTAGTACTTGGTTGTAGGTTCTCATTAATTCAGGATCCAAGATATTTTCAATGGAAGGAACATGCTCTATTGTGATGTCTCTGCTTAGTGATAGCTCCGCCTCTTCCGTGTTGTCTATGTCCAAAGCTACTATGAGTCTCGCAAAACCACTCCATCGATCCAGCTCTTGAGTCTCCTCTACACATCTGTTAGCTCTCCTCCATACCCTCATAGTCAACATGCCCAGAGATCGTGGAAAGCCAAAACGGGGCCTGACCTACTATGACTTTATTTCCAGAAGAACTAACCCTTCCCCTCTGCTTGCTTTGTCTCTGCCTCTGGCTCTTCAGGATGTTGCATATCCCTCCACAACTCAAAATTAGGTAGGCTATGACAGTGGCCCGACCCTAGTGGAGGAGGGATTTTCTCTGACCCAGTTCCCATCAATGGATGTTCCTACGAAGGGTTTTACAGTGCAAACACAGAACCCCTAAGTCCCTCCTACCCTGCACCAAGAGGATTTTTGTGGTTTCCCTATTCCAGAAGAGTCGCCTCAAGCTCCAATGGAAGAAGGGACCCAGAAAAATTTGGACATGCACACATTGTCTTCACAGTGGAAGAACACAGAGCATGAGAAGCACATGCAACAAAGTTTCTTTGCAGAGCATTTGAATCTCATTATTGAAATCAAAAGGGACGTTGCAGACTAGCTACAGTGCCAGGAAACTCTTCATTGTCAATTAGACATGTTCTTTGACTCACTCTCAAGTGAGCCTGAAAAACGATGATTCCCCACTTGCTGCCAGTTTTACACTTTCAGTCCAGTTCCACCGAGCTCGTCACTGGCTGCTAGGGATCCATGTGCTTCTGGTGTCTGGTAGTTTTAATTTTATCCTCTTGCTAATGTTAGGATAGTATATTCTCAGACTATGGCCTCCATTTTTATCAATGTTTTTGTTTAACTTTGCTTTGGAAAAAACTCTTGTAAAGGACCTCATTTTAGAGCCTAGGTCTGGTTTAGGTTTCCATTTTTGGAAGAATAGACCATAGGTTCCCCTAAATGTATATGTTTTTTAGAATCTCTAAGGTAATACGATATTTACTTACCAAAAAAAAATGTGATAAAATTTATTGAAATTTGAAAATTTCCTCAAATTTTAGGGAGGTTAGGGAGCTAACCTCCCTAACCCCTCATGTAGGTAGAATAATATAATTACATGTAATAAAGACCAATATTAATAAGGCCTAGCAATAAGGATGAATAATTCAAATGTAAGAAGACCTAATAGAAGCTTCCGCTTCTAGAAAGATCTTCCTCTAGATTATTCTTTTGGATAGATAGATTTAATATAAATAATAATAGAGGGTATGAGAAATCTTATCTTAGATATTATTGTAATAGAGCTTTACTCTGCTAGAGGTTTCCCCCTCGAAGAGGCAAGTGAACATTGCTATCATTAATCAGGGTGCTCTTTCTGGTGTTATTCTGGTATTTTTCTGGTTATATCATTGTTTTTCTGCCATTTCTAGCTAAAATATTTTTGTTTTGCATACTATTTTATATCTAGAATACTATAAGTGGTATTGGAGCACTTTCCTTGGCATAAAATTTTGGGTTAATTTTTTTTCATGGTAGAGACGTATTCCGATGTCTTAAAGATACAAAGATCTGTCGTTATGTGCATAAACCTGCGGTCGAGGACTCATACACGCATGAAATACAAGTGGTACTTAAGAGCACATATGTTGGCCACCCTTGTAACCCTTGTTGGAACCCCTTTAAGTGGTAGTGCATTAGACATAACCTATATACGGATCGACCTAGATCTCTTGAAGCCCTCCATAGATAAAGCGATCGACCTCATGACTACTATAGTGCCACTGAGAAAAACACTCGAGAAGATACTATCTAGTACCTGGGTAGTACGAATAAGGGCATGGTCTAGCCTCCTTAGTTGGTACCCTAAGATATTGGGTCGAGTACTACTGTTGGACCTTGCATGTATATCAGAGAGCTATAGCATAGGGAAAACCCTTGTTTGTAGACACCTTGCATACCCTAACCCTTGGGACGAAAACAAAAATAGAAAAGAAAATATCTATTGTTGCACAACTGTTCCTTATGCATTCCAATTGCGAAATTAATACACATTTCTTCATGTTAAGAATTTGGGCACTTTGTCACTGTAGTATTATTCAGGTCGGAGTATAACTCTGAAAGAGTAATAAAAAAAATAGTATAGTGGTGTTGTTGGCACATTTATTTGGGACCTATCCCACTGGGTTCCTCTCTTTGCCCCGATTCCAGTGATACCTATCATTTTTAACAAAACAAATTATGGACCCAACACTTCTCTAACACCTTTACTTGGCCCCTATCCCATTCGATCCCCCTTTTCTCCCTGATTGTAGTGGTACCTATTATTTGACACCCTTATTCTTAGTGGTCCCACCCACCCCTCCAGACCCCTTTTGTTTCCCCTATACCATTTTCCTTCCCATGTTTCCAAATGGGTACCATGTGATCCCAGGAACTTAATACCTTGATTGTTGACACCCACCAAAATGGGAATACATCATAAATATCAATACTAACCTTAGCTCAATCAATTCAGCTATTTAGTTCGTCTGGGAACAATGTTCCTACATCAAAAACCTCAAAGACCTCAAAGCCACCAAGTTGGTTTTACTATTGCCAAATAACTTCCCCCTTCCCGTGGAGTCCATGATCATCCCATCCCTCTCATCTTGGGAAATCTTCCTCCCAATGTTTGGCCTTATCATCATCCCTTTTTCCAGAAGAATTAAATTGAGAAACTTGTTTATCAATTGCTAGAAGCAGGTGTTCATGGTACTCAAGAAATAAGGTACTCAATACTAGCCAGTACTAGCCCCTATTCTTCTTCTGTGGTCATGGTACTCAAGAAAGAAGGTACTTGGCACATGTGTCCTGATTTCTGCACCCTCAACAAACTCACAATCAAAGACAAATTCCCCATTCCTGTCATTGATGACCTCTTGGATGAATTGAGTTGTGCTCAGTACTTCACCAAACCGGATCTACATCCTAGATACCACCAGATCCGTATGAAAGAAGAAGACATTCCCAAGACTTCATTTCATACTCATGTGGGTCATTATGAGTTCTTGGTAATGCCCTTTGGATTGTGTAATACTCCTTCCACTTTCCAAAGTATTATGAATCATGTCTTTCGTCCTTTTCTCCGTCATTTTGTCTCATTTTTCTTTGATAATATTCTCATCTATAGTAAAACTTGGCCATCCCATCTCTCCCATGTGAATCAAGTTCACCATCTACTCTCTAGGCACCAACTTTTTCTCAAACAATATAAATGTGCCTTTGGTGCCTTAGAAGTTGAATACCTAGGTCATATTGTCGGCAAGGATGGTGTCTAAGTGGATCCTAAGAAAATTGAATCTATGCAAGATTGGCCTCTCCCTAAAAATACTAAGATCTTGCATGGTTTTATGGGTTTAACGGGCTATTATATGAAGTTTGTTCGAAATTATGGAAAATTTGTAGCTCCTCTCACTTCTCTCCTTAAAAAAAACGTTTTCACTTGGACTTCATGTGTCAATCATGCCTTCCAAGCCTTGAAAGATGTTATGTTCTCTACCCATGTCCTAGCACCTCCATACTTCACAAAGACATTCATATTGGAATGTGATGCTTCCGGGAAAGGAATTGGAGATGTCCTGGTGGAAGATGGAAGACCTTTGGCCTTCACTAGAAAACAAATTTCTAAGTGACATTTAGGCCAATCCATTTATGAAAAGGAAACATTAGCTATTCCTCATGATGTGGATCTCTGGCGTCCTTATTTATTGGGTCAGCGATTCCAAATCAAAATTGATCATCAGAGTCTTAAGTATTTCTCGAAACATCAAATTTCATCCCCAATGCAACAAAAATGGGTGACCAAACTATTTGGCTATGATTATGAGATCATTTACAAGAAGGGAAAGGAATATGTAGTGTCCCATGCTCTTTCCCGGATATATGAAGAAGACAGGTCCCTTTTCTCCCTTTCCTTCATTGTACCAGATTGGCTCCAAGCTGTTCGTTAGGAGTGGTTGCATGACCCCAAAATTTCTAGCATGATCCACCAATTGCAACACAATTCTTCAGTTTCTATAGGGTACTCTTGGCATAATGAAGAGATTGGCTACAAAGTTCGTTTGTATTTATGCAAGTAATCACAACTTAAATCCACAGTTCTTTATGAACTTCATGCCTCACCCATAGTCGGGCATTCGACATTTACCAAAACCTATGAACGGGTCAAACGTTCTTTTTTTTGGGATGGTATGGAACATGAAATACACACCTTTATGGATGAATGTGAGATATGTCAACGCAACAAGGGAGAAATTATCAAAGCTCTGGGAACACTCCAACCACTTCTGATTCCCCCTACTATTTGGAGAGATATTTCTATGGATTTCATTGTGGGATTACCTAAATTGAACAATAATTCGGTCATCATGGTGGTTGTAGATTGTCTCTCCAATATGCTCATTTTTGTGCTCTTCAACACCCATTGACAACCACCACAATGGATCAATTCTTCATGGATAATATCTTCAAGCTTCATGGAATTCCTAATTCCATTGTCTCTGACAGAGACCCCTCTTTCACTAGTAATGTTTGGCAAGAATTGTTCAAGATACAAGGCACACAATTGCATCTTAGCACTTCCTATCACCCCCAGATGGATGGCTAGACTAAAGTTGTCAACAAGTGTTTGGAAACATATTTGAGGTGTTTTTCATCTAAGAGGAAAAATCAATGGGATCAATGGTTACCCCTAGTTGAATGGTGGTACAACACATATTACCATACAACGACTCACATGACTCCTTTTGAAGCCATCTATGGCCAAAATCCCCCATCGGTTCTCTTATATATGATATGGGTATCGAAGGTTCATGAGTTTGAAAAAAATATTATAGTCTGAGAGGCTACTCTTCATGCCCTCTAAGAAAATTTGGTCATGTATCAAAATCGTAAGAAGAAACAAGCACATCAAGGTCGTTTCAAACGACATTTTGTTGAAGGGGATCAAGTGTTTCTTTGACTACAACCTTATAAGCATAATTCACTCAAAGTTGAACATTGTCAGAAACTTGTGCCCAAATTTTATGGTCCTTATACATTTCTCAAGTGTATAGAATCAGTGGACTATTAGTTAGCTCTACCCAGTCAATCGAAGCTCCATCTTGTTTTTCATGTTTCCTTCTTAAAGAAGGTGATTGGAACTAAGTTCCAAACTCAAACTAGTGTCCTTGAGTTGGATGAAGAAGGTTCCATATGGTTGAAGCCACAAGTAGTCTTGGCCCAACGAGAGCATCATATCCGTCAACACACCATCAAGGAAGTGTTAGTCCAATGGAAAGATACAACTCCATAAGATGCCACCTGGGATTCGACCACCATTCTACAATAATTTCCTCATCTTAAGCCTTGAGAAAAAGGTTGTTCTTCAAGGGGGATGGCATGTTAGGGACCTAACCTCCCTAACCCCTCACATAGGTAGAATAATATAATTCCATGTAATAAAGGCCAATATTAATAAGGCCTAGTAATAAGGAGGAACAAGTCAAATGTAAGAAGACCAAATAGAAGCTTCTACTTCTAGAAGGATCTTCCTCTAGATTGTTCTTTTGGATATATATATATTTAGTATAAATAAGAATAGAGGGTATGAGAAATATTTTCTTGGATATTATTTTAATAGATCTCTACTCTACTAGAGGTTTCCCCCTCAAAGAGGCAAGTGAACATTGTTATCATTAATCAAGGTTATCTTTCTGGTGTTATTATGGTATTATTCTTGTATTGTTATGGTTATATCATTGTTGTTATGCCATTTCTACCTAAAATATTTCTATTATGCATACTATTTTATATCTGGAATACTACAGGTTCCCCTAAACGTATATGTTTTTTTGAATATCTGAGGTAATACAATATTTACTTACAAAAAAAATGTGATAAAATTTATTTCAATTTGAAAAAATATGTTATAGTTGTTTTGTTTGTTTTATGATATAGATTATAAAAAAGTTAAGTATCATGGTAGAAATTTGTTCTACTTTTATTGGTTTTACAATATAGATTAGTTGGTTGATCTAAGTGATATTGGTGGCTATCCACCTTTCCACTGAATCAACTATTATTAATTAGTTTTTTCCATTGGTTGTTTATCAGCCCGTGGTTTTGTCATGCATGGTATTTGTAAAATTCGATAAAACAAATAAAACATATAATAATATTAAAATAAGTGAAGTGATATGACTCAAGGGTAAAGGCATCTATAAGTCCTATATATATGGGAGGCATTCCCAAGTACTATATATATGGACCCTCTCATTTGTAAAAGGATATATTATTGCTCCTTCATGATGTAGTCAACAACAAGGTCACCATTTCGGCTTCTGGTAATATCTGTTTGTGAAGGAGAGTAGTCCACATCTCTTTCTCTTTAGAGATAAACTATCACCATTCTAACTAGTTTGTATTCTACTATTTTATTCATTAATAAAAGTTGTGTTTCATTGTACGTATGTGTTCTTTGCTATAGTTTTTTTTGTATCTCATTTTATTCCCAATATAATATGGATCATGTACTCCACTTATAACACGCAACAAAACATTTAATTTGTTATATTTGTAATTTGTTTAGGTCATGAAGATTTTGTTAGATATTAAATTTGATAATTTTACTCAAACTTATATAACTTGAGCTAAAATTTGAGCTTAGTTATGCTCACGACAAGCATTCTAACTTATTTTACATAATAATAAAACAAATAAATTTATTATAAACAAAGAACATGAGAGGATTAAACAATTAATAAATTTATTAGAGAATGATGTTATGATTGTAAATATCCACCATTGTCGACCTAATACTCCATTTCCTTAGATACATTGAAAAGTAAGAGGTTAATAAATTAATCAAAGTCTAATGTTTTGAGTGTACATGTCCATGTAACTTTGCAATTTTTTATCTTCTTTTTTACCTAATGCATCATTTTTTTATCAAGGATATGGATAAAAGTATAAAAATAAATCATTTACCTGTGAAATGATTTCTCCAAAATATGAACATGCATATAATATAGGAGTTTCAAATATTGACAATGAAAAAAGATGAATGAATGCATAGATAATTTTAGGGGAACAATTTTGACCATGGGTGAAATTCGAAAGTTTAAAATTCTGAATGGGTGATTGTTTTGCAAAGAAATGGTTTATTGTTTTTTTCCCGCCATTTATTTAAAAAATATAGCTAGAAAACAATTAGCCATTCTGTATTCATTATTGGGAGTAATAAAACTATTTTTTCCCTCCCAAATTTTGATGGAAGATTTCATTCGCCTCCTATTTCTAGGAATGGAGGATTTGGGAGTGATTTCACCCCTGACCCTTCTTGCAAATCTAGGGTATAGTTGCATTCACCCCCAATTTATGGTTTGGAGGTGTTTTTTACTCATAAATTGCCCACATTTCATGGAATCATAGATGACGGGGAAAATTTTGTCCCTATTTAATGTTTTCCCCTAATTCACTAGATAATAAGATATGCATGTAATATTTCTCTGTATGGTTATATGTTCAAGTCTATTTGGATCCCCTCTCTTATTTTCTTTGCATATACATATGATGAAAGTGGGCATTGGCGGGCATTTTCTCTGGTGACTCTTGTGGACAATGTTTCATATATTTCTCTAGTCTAAGTTGAGATAAGATGGTAAACCCATTCTCAATTTTATTTCTGTCTTGCCCATAAATTTTCTACCTTCAATGGAATTAGTATTTAAATTTAGTTACTATTGGTTATTTTGTTGATGTTTTTTTCTTTCACAATAGATACAAATGTTACTGTGTTTTTTCTCAATTCAACCAACCTATTACCTCTAAAGATAACCATAGTGTACTAATTTGAGAAACTTTGTGTTTGTTGTAATTGTCAAACTACCATAATAAATATTTTCAGGATTGTTGGATAGGAAATTGTTTTGAAAGATGCAATCGCTTCCATCCTCCTAAACACTAGTTTAATTCTTGGTGAAATAAGATGAACCAATAAGAGTTTTATAGTTTCCTAGATGCATGGGATTCACTTACAGAGATAATATCCTTCCATTAAAATGTATAGGCGATTTTGCATTAAAAGTTGATTCCAATATGTTATTGATAAATTTTGGAAATACTTGCAGCGAGATACATTTATTTTAGAAACTAAGTGAACTATCTATTATTAGCTATGGCCTACTCTTACCACCAAAGAAACACCTGGACAAAAATGATATTTCTCTTACTATCATGTTGAATAATGGTGAAAGGAGTGGCATGTTGAGGGAGATTATTAAGATAGATATTCAAAGGGGTATATTCCAAAACATTTTTATAAAAAAAATATGTGTATGGATATGTCGCACGGATATGTCATACAAAGTAGGGGACTTTACCAAGTTACCTTGGGAATATAAATTGTCCATCTAAATGCATTAAAGAGGGACAAATGGGATAATAAAAATGGTGAAGAATGTGGATTAATGAAAATGTTCATCTCTAGTGATCTTAAGTTTCACCTTTAAGGAATTGAGACCCCAAATGAAGCATGGTAAAATATGTATAGTGTGTTTGTTAAACACAATGAGATTCAAGCGTACCAAACCAAAAAGCAATCAATTTCTTTATGTCCAAGTGATTTCTATTGCATTGAATATTTTATATCTAATTTCAAAACACATATAGTTTTACTTGCAAAATGTAAGATAAACAAGATAGATGACCAAATTATATATGTTATTGTTGCTAAACTTGGAACTACTTATTCTATTTTTTATATATATACTTTTCACTCCATAGAATCTATTTTCAATCATAGGGATACTTACAAAATGTCCTATATTGAATATTTTTGTGATTCTTTGATTAGAGAACAAGATAAGATCTTGCGTCTTGGAGTGATCAACATTGCACGTACATATGGAAAATCTTTAGTGACACAAAAAAGGAAAAATTCAATAATCTAAAGAAGAAACAACCTTGCAACAACAAACCAAACAAGAGTTCCAAACCTTCTCATCCAACTTCTACTCCCAATGGTGATGAAGGAACTAAATAAAAAGGAAAGAAGATTGAGAAACATTGTAATTTTTGTGGGTGAAATGGTAATCTAAAGTATAAATGTTTCAAGAATATGGAAGACTTAGAAGTAGGAATGAAGAAGCACAAAATCAATATTGATTTTTCTTCTAACTCTTCTTCTCATGGACATGCATTTTCATCTTCTAATTTTCCTTCAATGCAACATATACTTCCTCTTCTCATGAGTGGTTTATTTATTTTGGAGCATCATATCATATGGTTAAGGATAAACCCATATGGTTTTTCGCTTAATGAATGTAACATCAAAAAAATATTTGATGGTGATTATAGATCTTTTAGTGTTGTACAGTCTACAATAGTCCGGCTAGATGATGGTCATTTTAATGATGTATTATGTGTTCCGAGTCTTTCCTGCAAACTTCTATCAGTGTATCAAATCACTCTTTTAGGTGAAGATAAAATATCAGAACTTTCACCTCACCAAGTTGTAATCAATGATTTAAAATATCCTTCTCATGTCCTGGCAACTAGAATGGTTGGTGATATTGTGAGGCTATACAAATTTGAAAATTTTGGGTCATCATCTCTTCCATCATTTTTTATTAGCCATAGAGATTACTTGAGAAAAAATTGGCATCAGTGGTTTGATCATCTAAACTATTTCTCATTCCAAAAACTATGTAATCATAATATGGTGGTTGGTCTTCCTATCATTTCTTGCAAATATGGTATTTGTTTCGTCTATGTTCTCAAAATACATCATCGGGACAATTTTGACAAATGTGCCTCTTGGCATGCCTTGGCTACCTTGGAACTTGTTTATGATGATTTATGTGCTTCTATTCTTTCTGCTTCTTTCTCTAGATTCAAGTACTTATTAACTTTCAATGATGACTTCTCTTGACGCACTAGGATTTATTTCTTAAAACTTAAGACTGAATTTTTTGACTTGTTTTTTGCTTACAAGACCCTTGAAGAAAAATAATATAGACATCAACTTCAGAAGTTAAGAATAGATAATGGATGTGAATATGTTAACAAAAAAATTACAACTTACTGCACTACATAGGGCATTGAAATGTAATATTTTTTCCATATACACCACAACAAATGGTGTTGCTGAGAGAAAGAATCAAACATTAGCAGAAATGGAAAATTGTATGATGCAATATAAGGGATTAGGTCCCCATTTTTAGGTGAAATCCATTAATTTTCTAAATTAGATATTTAATGACACTCCCATTAAGGATTTAAAATATATAACATGGGAGGAAGCATGACATAAAATAAAATCGAATGTAGGCCATTTTTGTTTGTTTGTAAGTGAATCATTGGATGACATTCCAATGAAATTATTATTAGGAGAGATGTCAAGTTTGATCAAGGTCTCCTTGCCTAAAAACCTAATTCTATGTTTATGTCATCTTCATCCTATGAGCCTTTTTTGGTGACTATGACATCTTATATTCCCAACATTTTTTCTAGTGATTCTATTATGGTTTCTACTTCAGATGATGGAAGTGTGATATTTATTTCTTTAAATATTTTGGAGGAAGACATGTGGAAATGGTAATCTTGCTCATGTTCAGAGGTTAAATTAACTCTTTTTCTTTCAAAATAGAAGGGAGATAAGAATACCACTCAATAAATTATTTCCTACATGGTTTGTCACTCTCATGAAATATATGATAAATCTGCATACACCTCAATTTAAAATCATCAACAGATTCATTTTTTCATACGTCCTAAAGTTCACAAAAAGGTTCTTCATAGTTATAATTTTCCTGAGTGGTTACAAAAACTTCCATCAACTACGTCCATCTATGAACATATTTGGTTGTTAATGCCCTCTACCAAACCTGAATACATCCTTCCAATGTGAGGGTAAATAACCTACATACTTCATTATCTTGAGACAAATTGAGAGATTGATGTGTAACATTAAAATGGATAAGATGTATAAATGTAGAGGTTTTTTTAGTGTAGATAGAGAGGTATTGGGGGGGAGGGAGGCTCCATAGTAATAATAGTAGAGGCCATTCAATGTAAGGTGGACTAGATCCACTATATTATAAATAAGGCCCACTATGGTAGTTAGATATAATAAATGTAAGAGGACTTACCAGAAGGTTCTACTTATAGAAGGTTACCCCTCTAGAATGTTCTTATGGGGTTGGTAAAACTATATAAAGGGATTCAAGAAATGTAATTGGGTGTGAAGAAGAATTATTGCATTTGGAGTGTGTAGCTCATTAGGAGGTTTCCCCCTTGGAGAGGCAACTGAACATGAGAGGATCCCTTCCATAATAGGATCCATTGTATGGTGTTTCCCTACCTCAAGGGTTTTCTTATAATAAAGTGTGGTTATTATATATTTCTTTGTGGATATATTGTGTTATCTTTTCATTAAAGTACTTGGTACTTAACAATTGGTATGAGATCACTTTCCTTGGCCAAAGAAGGGAAGAAATTTTGGTTGATTTTGCATATTTTTTAAAAGGAAAAAAGAAGGTGGCACACTTTAGGTTCAGATATGAAACTTTATAAGAAAATTTTGGAAACAAAATTTGGATATTGAATTCCTCGGAAAAATACCCAATTTCAAAAAAAAATCAACCGAAACAGAGTATGGGAAGTGAAGTTATCAACAATTTAAATTTTGCATTTTTTCAGGGCTTTTATGAAAAAATCTGTGCAATTTCTTTACAAACCCTAGTTCTATTTTTGGGGGTTTCCATAGAAAGATGTATTTTATAGGGAAATCTGATGGCCCTAGTATTGAATAATTTCTAAAAGAAGATAATTCACTATGGAAAGAGCATTGGAGAGGTTTGGTCAATTTACAGTTACAAGGTGATGAGGCCATGTGGTGGAAATTGCTTGATTATAACATGATAAGGACACTCTCCGATAAAGAATTTGAAAAGGTATTTTTAGATAGGCGGTCTCATGTTGGAAAAGGGGATACAAAAAGTACCAAGGGTTTTTTTTTCATGGGACAACTCTATACTACAAGTTCATGGTTATATTCATAAAGACAATATCATTGTTTCTATTAACCTCGGTTGCCAACAAATTTTTTTCAATGTTCAATTGGTTAATATATTGCAATTTCAAATAAAGAATATTCAAATCACATAGGTTGAGGGTGAAAATGTTCAAATTGTTAAATATTTGAAGATTACGATGGATAAATATGTGTTGCATTCAGATTTTTATGTTATGGATATGGATGAAGTGGATATTGTTTTGGGATATCCTTGTATAGAATTAGTGGGTACAATTAATATTAATGTGCAAAAAAAGTTTTTGAAGTTCTGGTACAAGAAAAAGAAAATCACATGGCAGGATGTGTTTCTTAGTAAGAAAGATGGGCCCATGTAGGCTAGAAAATAAGTTATTTCTGAGTCTGAAGTTGAATTAGAGGCCTACTCTACATAAATAGATGAAGAAAAACCATAGGAAGGACACAATCAGGAAACTAAGGAGGTCATTGAATCAAAGGAACAATGTGTTTCATATTTGAAGAAAAAAGAACAGATTCCTACAGTTGTTTTATATCATCATCCACATCATATAGAGAAACAACAGTCATCAAGGAAAGGGATTGAGCATCAAAACATTTATGCACCAATAGGGAACCAGAAAGGAAATCGATCAATAGGTGCATGGAGGCTTACAAGCACTAAAGGAAGACATCCGGCTAGAGAACCAATCTTGTGGAAACACCGCCAGGATGCAGATCAACATCAAGGTGGCAAGGAAATAATTGAACATCATGTTTGTCTTCCATTAGGATGGATGGATGGTTGTACTTGTTACTAGTTGGCTACATTACTTAACAGATCATATTGTATAGTTTATTCTTGTGTTTTGAGGATGAAACATATGAAGGGGTGTGTAATGTAGTATACATAGGGAGGTAATATCGGGTACGTATCGAGGTACCCAATGGGAATGTGGTTATGTATTACTAGTGGAGGCCATTCAATGTAAGGTGGACTAGGTCCATTATATTATTAAATAAGACCCATTATGGTAGTTAGATATAATAAATATGCATTCTATAAGATTCTTTCGCTAGAATGTTTCTTGAAGATAGAGAATGTTATATAAAGAAGTGTAAGCAATGCACTGAAGCATAGTGAATAATATTTTGAATGTATCTGTTAGCACTAAAAGTTACACTTTGACTGCTAAAGTGCAAGCTCAGTACCTATCAATAGGTTTGTAAGGTAAGTTTTAAGATAAAGTGTAAAATGGATAAAATTCATCCCAACAATGTAAATCACAGAGAGTTCTAGATAAGATGTATCAGCAAAAGAGGTCTTGTCTAACTTAGATCATGGTTTTAAAGAGCAATGTGGATAGAAGGAAGACTTTAGTGAGAAAGATGAAGTAATTATACTATTAGAATCATGCATTACTAGCAGACCAATAAAGAAAAATATTTAGATAGGAGAACTTCTTTTATCAAAGATTAAACTCCGAGAACAATTATAACAACATCACAAGCATTCCTCCATTGCAATACAAATATAAAATATCAATTGAAGAATTCAATGAAAGTAAATTTTAGAGTAAGAGAGAAACAAGATGGAAGGAAAGAAACTGACTTCTATTAGACAAAAATTCTCAAATCTGATACATAAAAATCCAGAGTTGGCTCTGTTACATCAGTACATCACAAAAAAGAGTCTTACATTAACCATTTGAACCCCCTTAATGATTTACAATGGCTCTCTCATAGCCTACGATGTCAATGATAGCTTTAGAATTCGAATTCCCCCTCTTTCATAGGATTCTAGGCCTTGGAGATAGGTGGCAAGAGTCAAAGAGACAAGAATCCAACAAACTACTAATTTTCAGGAAGTTGTTGGAAGTCATTAATAAATTGTTTCCAACTCACTGCATGAGGTCTTTAATGGAGCTAAAACTTAGGTGCAAGTGTCCTTTAGAATATAATTGATCTCTGATAAGTTGTTCAAACCCTCCTTGATAGGTGGAAACCTCGAAACAAGGCGAATATCCAACAATTATGCAAAACAGAGAGTTTGCAACACCAGGTTGCAGTGGACTGGTGTTTTAATTATATCTCTCAAATGCCAAACTGGGTCAGGATGAAATTTGGTCAGCAATTCAACAAGGATATCATTTTCCTCCAGGAAACATTTCAGAGAAACCCACATCATCGTTTTATAGTTACGATCAAATCTTTAGAATTAACTGCTACAAGAAATGAGTTCACAACACCCCTGTCTCAGTTCGCAGCACCTATGACAAAAAATAAAAAACCCTTCTCTCATCCTTTAAAATGGTATGAAAAACCTCATGGAGTACCTAGTAACCCCGGTATTGATGTTGATGTCTATGAATTTGAACAGAGATGTTTTCAAGCTGACCAACCCCCAATGCTCTTCTTCAACCAGTTCACAGCGCCAAATTCAAAATCAATGGCGCACTTCAAGGAAACTATTGGACTACAATTCTATGTGCTAACATCTGGCTCCAGAGGGGATGGAGACCTCCCTGTCAGGCTCCAAGAACATGCAATGCCTTATCCATTGGGTTGGTGGAGTCTTATTCAAATACTAAAAGCAAACTGAAAACTAAAATGATTGAAAACGAGCTTATTTATATACAAGACCTTGATCTAACTGACTTTTACAATTTTCTCAGGTGAAAACAAACTTCCACCATAGCCAATCAAAATGTTTGGTAACATAATTATTCTCTTCACTGCAAATGATCCATAAGAAGCAAGAAAAGTGTGACAAATGACTAAATACATTCTTAGGATCACCAATATTACCTCCAAACACTAACAAAATGATAAAATTTGCAGGATCCAAAGCATTTGAAGAGTGCAACTCCACTTATTCATTGACAGGGTCATGAAACTGATGGCAATGCATACTTAACTAATAAAAGGTTACCTTCTCTACTTCAAAGTTTCCCACGGGTTGTTTAATGTTCTCTGCAAGCACATGTGATTGAATGACAAACAAAGGCATTTGTTGGTTAAATTGGTTCTCCTCATCTTCAGAATCACCTGTTGGCTAACTGCTAATCATTTATGCATGTACTGTAGGAAAATTCTGTTGCTCATACACATGGTTTTTATCAAAACATGGTTTCTCATTTGTTGGTGATGGATAAGAGATCAACTTCATATGTAATTCCCCTTCAACACCTCCATAGAATTCCCAAGGATCATACTCATAATAATAATATACATGGATAGTGTTAACAGGTTTCAAAGAAATCATAGAAAAATTATGTTCATCACCATCACTGGTATATTCATCAAAAATGGGTTGTCCATAAAAAACCTTTGACTCTTGACATTTAGAATGTTTTGTTTCAAGATGAT
>SNQJ01S0070400.1:5001-26588 GCA_010110895.2 Picea sitchensis | reverse complement strand
GTAGGAGTTCGAGAGTAGTTCCCTCAAAGAGGTTTTTTTTTTTAACTCCTTGTGAAGTATTGTAATTTTGTAGTCAATATAAACCATTCATTATTAGGTCACAAATTTGATGGTAGAGGTTATGTTGGTACCTTTTTTCTCTAGAAGGAAACCCTCTTTTTAAGAGGGCATTGTATTGAAATTGTGTATGGTGAGAGAGAGTATTGTGATTGAAAGAGGAGACTATGAGAGAGTGAAGAGGAGGTTGCAAAAAATGTGTTACAAGTGTTATCCCTTCATTTTTTTGGATAAAATAAAGGAAAGACTAGTTATTTCTCCATGGACATAGCCCATATCAGGTGAACCATGTATATCAATATCTCTTTTGTATTGTATTCTTATATGTTTTAATTTTGCATTCGTTATTATTTATTTATTTTTGATTGCTTTGTGATCATATTCCTAATAACTAGTATCAATTTTGAAGGTCTATTTAGATGACAAGCTCGCAGTGAAGGAGGGTTCTTGGTTCGAGTGGGAGTAAAGGCTGAATAAGGCAAGTTTAGGGTCAAGAATTTTAACAACCAAAATTACCAGCTATGGAAGATGCAAACGGAGGACTATCTATATCAGAAGAATCTTTTCATACCATTGGTGGAATAGAAAACAAGCCAACAAAGTGAAATCATGAATGTGGGTAACACTTTCGTGACAACTGGGTCGGTGGAAATTGTTGATGTCCATTTTTTGGTCGAACTATTTAATTTGTTCAGTCGAATAACTGACACTAACTTTAGGCCGAAAGAAACATTTCGGTTGAAAGTTAAATCTAACGGTGCCTTATGCACCTGATGTGTTTGTCATAATTTTTTTGTTCGGAAAAGACATGTTTTCAGCTAAACAAAACTTTCGGTCAAAAACACCTTTCCCTCCGAAAAATATTTCGACCAAAAAATATTTTCAGCTAAAAACACTTTCGATCGAAAAAAAAAATCGGCCAAAAATAACATTTCGACCAAAAAAGGTTTTATGTATATCAGGCCCTATGACCATTAAACAGTTTTAGTCCCTATCATTGTTTCATCTGTGAGCTCTAATGTTCCATCCATGTCCATTGATGCACAAGCCCGATCGATTGTTTCACCATCCCTATCCATTGTTTCACCATTTTTGTCCAGTGATGCACCATCCATGTCCATTGTTTCACTATCTGTGAGAGATGTTATCATAGGTAGGAGCACCCGAGCAAGTGGTCGGAGTAGGTGAGCAGGCAGTTGAAGTAGGTGGAGAATAAGCAAGCGACAAAAAAATAGGTTGGTAAATTAGTGCAGTTCAGTTGCATGTTGGTAATTTAGAGGTATCTTTGCACAAATTGGCATTAGGAAAAGTATCTATGGCCATAATATTACCTTTGTATTTCTAAGTTGGAAATATGATATCTTGTTCTTTGGCATCCTGGTTGATTTTGAACCTTTGATGTCCATCTATTATCTATATGTGTTTGTCACCTTCTACTATTTCTCTTTAATTTTGCATACCCTAAAAATATTTGTAGTTAGACACTGAAAAATATATGCATATCATGGGACTATAAATTCTTCTTATTGGTTCTATGACCCCGGCAATTAAGTAACACTCCCTGGTGAGAATAATTTTGGATTCTAGAAGCCATATCCATGTGACTTGAAAAATTAAGGAAATTTGAGGAAATACACAGTTTAATAAAATTTAGACTAAATTTCATTTAGGGGCTAGGGCCACTTTACTAGTTGGGATGAAGGTATTACACTGTTAAATTTTTTGTTAAAGCTTCAAACTAAAATTGACTAAGGACCACTTCAAACTTATCCATAAACTATGATGTATGCTTCAGTGATTCATTTGCATCTTTGTAGATATTCCCTTATGTGATTATTTTGGGACTAATTCTGAATGGTTCTAATTAATTTGTGCTTCCTCGTTTTCCATAAGTATCTGGTGACCTACTTTATGATATTTTAGCCTTTTTAGACACTTTAAACTAATCTGAATTATGTAGGTTATGAAATTAAATAATGATATCAATCTCCTATAACAATATCAATGTCCTACAACAATTCTAATTTAAAATATTACGTCGCACAAGATTTACCCAACCTCATACTTCACACTAGTTTCTATCAATTAATTCCACTAAAATAAATATTTTCTAGGAGATTATATGCTTGCGACAATTTTTTTTCTCCTAGGATCACCCAGCCAAATCCTCTCAGCCTTAGGCATTCTCCAGATGACATCATCAAACAATGTATTGGTGTTTTCTTGGTGACTGATGCAACAGAAGATACTTCCTCCTCCTCACTATCTACTTCCTCATCTCATTCTATTGAGATTTTAGATATTTTTCATTCACTATTTTTTATGTATGACCTAATTTTCATTTATACTTCATTTATTTTATGCTTTACAAGTAGCATAGTGCACTCCTACAACTCATTATCATTGATTGTACCTCTGAGTCCTGACTCCCATTGACCTCCTATTTTTGGTCATTTATTAGACATCAATAAAATTATCTTGTCTTCTTAAGYAGCCAATGATCTACTTCGAAGGTTTAGAGTCCATTCCTGTAATTTTAACTATTTGAAAATACCTAATGTAATTTATTTCGATACRTATTTCTATGCAACATATTGTGTGATATTGTGATATTAAAATAACCCACAAACAATTCAAACTTTCACTCTTATTGAGTATCTTATATACTAACCAAGTTCCTTTTTTAATCCATCTCACCATTAATTTTAAATTAATAACCAAAATATTTTTTATCATGCTAAATAATATTTTAACTTTATTTTTATTTTAGAAATAATTGATCCTTATAAAATTATAATCTAATTTTTTGTTTCATATTTAATTTAGTTTCAACTTAGTAACACAAAATAAACTTAGTAACACAAAATAGATGATTTATTGTTGCACATTACATTTTCAATGTGTTGGCAGCCAATTCAATTTTTTCAATTGCCTTAAAAACTGCCTACACCTATGTCTCCTGAACTTCAAATTTCCATCGCATTTTGCAAATAGAAGATATTTTCATTTCATGCGACACTTGCAAATTGTTTGATTTAGTTTTCACGACTGAAAGCGTGAAAACTCCTCTATCGTCATTTGAACTGTCATGATTTTCTCATTGATATTCTGATTGGTACTTACCTTTGATTTATTGTTAAGTGGCTGGAATGATTTTCGAACTATGTCCATTTGCCCATGCTTACTTCGATTGCGCAACCTAACTTTTGTTTGATTGATAAGGCATTAAACATGTAAATTTAAAGGTTATACTTGATTATATAGTGGTCATGGTTGATTTTGGTTTTTATATGATGTGATCCTTATTATTATAGGCTCTTGGCTTATCGACTTTACCTCTTGTCACAATGTTTTATAAACTTTGATTACACAATATGCAGCAAGTGCATGGGTAACATATGAGTTTGATTTCAAATTGAATGGAAATAGTTTGAAATTATGCAATGGCATGATTGGATAAACATTTAACTTTGGGTTTGATTGAATGAAAATTGGTTTGAAGGCTCATATTAATCTTTGGGTTTGATTTCGTATTGAACATTCATGATTTCAAACGATACATTGGCATATTGGTATACCATCCACCGTTTAATTTTTGGGTTGGCCAATTAATATGGTTTAAACGATATTATGATTGATTGAACAATGTTGTATTGTGCCATTACTATGCTACATGGCTGTGATAATCCCACCACCCTCGCACACGCACATTAATTCACTTCCCCTTTCATCGTTTGCAGCTGTTAGCCCAAACGATCTTTGCTCATGTGTGTTGTTGTTTATYTGAACCCTACCATGTACCCGTGCCATGGCTCCAGTCGTAAGGGCTGAACCCAATGGTTGCCAAGCTTTTTTGATGTTCGATGGTGCTTACAGTGACCTTGAGGAATTTGGATGGCTCCCGTTCATAYGAAAGTTTGATGGCTTTAAMCCTTGTGTGGCTCGRCAATTCACATTAACCTTTGATGGCTGTCGAGCCAAGGTTGGGGATGTGCAGTTGGAAATTGATGAGAAATTTCTCAGTTTAGTTACCAGTCTGCCTGCTACTAGACAGAAATGGTCAAAAACTTGCAAAGTGGAAGATGTCCCGTGGACATTGCTCTTCCAGTCACGAAAGGTGAACTCTTGTGACAAAGGTTTGCCCGCGAATATGCTCAAGCAACGTTGGCACGACTTGCTAATGATAACCAAGCAGTTTATCACCTGCGAGGGCCGGTATGGTTTCGTTTTCTTGTACCACCTTCGACTACTTATGGTTTTCATGGGCTATGAGCTTAATATGCCTTATTACTTGCATAGGAGTCTATTTAAAATGTCTAAAAGATACAAACAGAACCAGGCCGATAACAACCTTTTTCACTTTGGGTTAATTAAAATGCTTGTGGTTTGTCATTTGGGGTTACGCTGAGACTGTTGGAATGATTTTCTTATTCGAAATAATTTTGAGGACTCAAGCCCACCACAGGTTGATAAATCTGTGGTGAGCGAGAGCAAGTCAGTACCCCCTGTGCTTTACAGTTCTCTGTTACCTAAACCCTTACCCGACTCATCTAGTGACCTACCCAATTCTGTCACCAAGGATGTGGAAAATGTTAAACCCGTGGCTAAAAGGCCTAAAGCCAAATCTAATGCTAATTTTAAAGGTAAAAAGAACACCCGATTAATCTCTCACATGGCAAGAAACAAATCGAGACCTCCTGTCAACCCTGACCCTATCATGGTGAGTGAATATTCTGACTCAGAGGTTGAATGTTACCTGGCAAGTGAGTATCCCTATTCTGAAGGTCTATGTGACAAACCCTCATACAATTTTGTCAAAAACCTACCACCTTGCTTGCAAAGTGATCCTAATTATCCAGGCATCAAAATGCCTTGTGAAACCCCCGTTGACTCGTCAAAACCCCCTCCTGTTCTATCTCAATCAGCTGCTCCACCATGTGATCAGTGTGGCTCATGGTTAGAAAGGTATTACCTTGATGTGCCAATGCTACAGTCCAGAATTCATGCTCTGGAGGATCAAGTTGCAACGCTCACCAATCAAAAGACTAAATCGACAACCATTGATAAGAAACAACGTACAACAGGTTCGATTCTGTTTAAGAACGTGGAGTCGGCTATAGCAGTTGTTAATTCAAAGATGGCATAGCTCGAGCAGTCTCACTGGTATGATTATCACCTGTTTATATGACAAACTCATAAGCTCTGTTTACAGCGTGGATTTGTTTTGACACATAAGCATGCAATTTTGTTTTGATTAAATTGAATTTCGTTTCCCAAATTATCTTTGATAGGATTTAGATTTGATTCGATTGATCGTGTTATGGATTTGATTGTTTTAATTCGGTTTCAATTGAATACTCTGTTGCTTATTGAAGTTGTTAATATCTTTTCTAAACACAGGCTATTTCTGGTATTTCAATTTCAAACACAGTCAATGTTTCGATTCGAAATTGGTTATAGTCTATACGATATGGTTGGCAATAATGGTTAGCTGTTAAGATTTTATTCCATGTCTTTTGACCAATTCGAATACCATTCTGTTAAGGCATAACCAAATTGCGAATAGATATGAGTCATAACTGTTATACCCAACCGATCGATTCACATTGTTTGACCGTGTTATCATCTTGGTTCATATTGTAACAAATATATTGTTTAAATTTGATGTGGGAACGAAAATGATTATGCCCAGGATTACGATGTGTTTCTATTTTTAACTCAGTTACGATTTATTTGATTGTTGCCCAGTTTATGGTTATCACTGCTGTTGATGGTTACGATCATTATGTGATCCTGTCTGTTGACTATGTAAACACTCAACGATTGTAATCTATGGCGAAGTTTGATGAATTCTTATTTGGAAATAATCCTAATAGTCATTCCATATTGGTATTTGATTGAAACAACATGAACCTTATACACATTGTTACAGACGTAACAAATCAATTTTGATTGTGTTCAATTATGATTGTATCGATTATGAGTATGTTGGATTAAATCGTATCATATATGATATGATTCAACATTGATTTAATTTGATATGAAACAATCATGTTATGGTTTGACCATATTTTATGGCGACTAAAAAAACAGAGCATTTTTAGCCTGTCTCGTTTGAATCACTTTTCGATTTGGTTTAAATTTGAATGATAAACTCATTAGAATTATAGTGATTCATTTTGGATATTTATTAAAAGAAAATTAAATTAGATTTGATTGTTTTGAAAAGATTTCATTTGATTGCTATATGGTCCTGTATGCTATTTTAGACTAGCTACAGAATCAGATGATTCTGTAGCTAAGTCTGTAGGATCAATTTTTTATTATTTTGTTGATGAAATGTCTTTCTAATTGGTTATTTTTGGTCTATTGCAGATCAATTCGAAATGGTAGTGACTTTGATGAGCAGTTAGGGGATATTTCAAAGATTTCACTTGCATTTTGATTTCCTAGTTTAGTAGATTTTGGGATATTTCCCAGATTATGTAAAACATTTTGATATTATCCACAGGGAGGTTTTACCCTGTGGAGAGAATTATATATACTTATGATTTTTGTAATAATCATATCCTCATTCGTGGGAGAACAAGGATATGAAGTTCTAATACAAACTGAAGCAAAATTTGATGTTTTGTCACATCTTTAGCTTCTCATTATATCAATGTTTTGTTTCATGTTGTGTATATCAATTTGTATCTGGTTTATGACTACTTTCTCTATCTAAATCAAGTGCAAATGATATGATTTTGATCATTGTAATTCATATCTGGTTTCTTCCAAGTGTATAAAAGACATAATAATTGTCGAATTCAGTTTGTGAATGACAGGTTTATCTTCTTCATAAGTTGAATTAGCAAATATAAGTTTTTGCATAACAGGTTTCCCTTATTGCAGAGATTTATACATCTTATAGTTGTTATGATCTTTTATGTCTTGTTTGTCCTATTAACACTTCAAAGAGTAGAACAACCAATCATTTACGAGAAGCTTATGGACTAACCGGTGCGAGTTTCCTTCCTCCGACCAGCTTCGAAGTTATCATACACGGGACAAATTAGGAGCGCTTCGAGGTCAGTTAGTCTTTTCTTTACTGTTTTCATTAAGTAGTTTAATTCAGATATACGCTTAATTAGATTTATATTAGATTGTTTAATTTCAGTAAATATATTAGATTGTTTAATTTTAGTAGTTTTATTTCTTTTTCATAAAATATAAAAATCAAAAACATATCTTGCTGTCTTAGGGCAGAAAACACATGAGTTTTGCAGGTTTTAATTAAATTTGTAGATTGTTTATAGTATACATTTGTGAATAAGTAATATTGCAGCTGGTAATTAGATCGTTGATTTGAGTTATATTAATAGTAATTAGTAGATTGTATATAATAGTTAGAATAGTTATATTTAGTTTTAGTTTATTTAGTAGTTTGTTTTAATTAGATTAGTATAATAGTTAGTTTGTTTGTTTTTAATTAATTTGTTTATTGTTAGTTAGTTTAGTTTCTTTTACTTAGTTTTAGTTAGATTGTGTTAGTTAGTTTTAGTTAGTTTTATTTGTTTTAGTTAGTTTAGATTAGTTTTCTCTTTGGTTTTCTTAAAAGACCTTAGAGCGGACAACGGAGCCGTTAAACTCGTCAGGGTGGTCCATTCCAAACGGCTTGGGTTATTTAGACAACCCCGGACCGGTTCCACTCTCCCAGTTGACGGACGGTCAATTTCGCCCGTCAACAAATGGCGCTAGAAGGAAGGCCATCTGACAAGAAGTGAGCGGTCCAATTTAAGATCAACACAATGGCCAAGTGGAAGTCTATGCTTATGACCTTTATCGTGCTTATTTACTTCTTATATTTCAATCTATCTTGATTTTTAAGCTTCTTGCTTTTTAGGTTGGGAAAATATGAATCAATTTGACATTTTTCTAATTAATTTGCATGCAAATCGGAGCACTTTTTAGTAATTTACTTTGTCAAAAATAAAAGGTGAAAGAAAAAGGTTTATATTAATATTTCATATTTTGAAATCAAATATGTATAGACTCTCCAAATATTTTTCAAAGAAAAATGGTTTTGTATTGATATTTGAGTTTAAAATCAAATATACATAGACTCTCCAAAGGACTCCAACATATAAGTGTTCAAGAAACCTCAGCACTATCTACCTGATCTCCTATTCAAGATTAATTTAATTTCAATCTTCCTTGTACTAATTACCTCCTCGTCTCCTTCATAATCATAATAAAAATATTAACCTAAAAATGTCCCCATTGCATTATTAAAAAGCTTATATTATAAACCAAAACTATACTATCATATAATTAATATAAGGTTTTTTTGTAGTTGAGAGGAGAGTGCATTCCTTGAAACCATGTTCAGTAAAGGTGCCCTCCTACAAAAGTAAATATTTCTTGATAAGGTGTTTGCTTGGATGTTGAATTCTCAATAAACACGAGAAAGGAAATATCAACAAATTTACTTTTACCTCCAGAATTTGATTCATAATAGGAATCAAGCCTATATTTTCCATGTTGAAATGTTGATTAGCCTAATCTATCAAAAGCTTTGAATCTACCGAACTTTTATTTTATTTAACGCTTTCTGATGCATTGTTTTCAAAACTATCAAGAGAGCACAAAGTTATGCATGGTCGATTGTCCCTTGTCTAGTTGCATGCACTTAACAATAAATAGTGTTAAGTGTCATTGAAAAAGAACACTCTAGCACCAGATATAGCTTGGGTTCCTTAACATGCTCCATAAAATAAACCACATGGTTTCTCCTTATCAATACTTGGCATCAATAAATTCTTGAGATTTTTGGTCTTTAAAGCCCTGGTGTTACCCTCTAAAGCCACTATAATCTTGTGTGTTGCTTGAGCTGGTGAAAAATCCAAATCTTGAAAATTCATTTGATTCGAAGTTGTCCAAATTCCATAAGTAAGCATGCAAGGTAAATCCTTGTGTGCACTAATAGATTTATCAATTGCCCATTCTAGAGTGTATCCTTATAAGGTCCCATTGTCCCATCTCCCCTTCACTCTTAAATCTTGTGTAAACTCCAACCAAACAAATCTAGAAAAAGAGAAATACGTGAACAAATTATTGACTGGTTATTCACCTAATTTACACATAATACATATGTTAGGCCTCACCCATTTCCTCTTCTACCTGTTGTCCCAAGTAAGTAATTTATTTGTCAATGCCAACCACATTACATTTCTAGATTTGAATGGACAATGTAACTTCCATACTTACCTCCACCACTACAATATGTCACCATTCCAACTCTTCTATTATGAATGCAAAACCTAGCTTAATTATATATTCACATGCCCCCTTATTCTTGGACCATTTAAGGGTGTCCTCTTCTTCTTTTGGCGCCCTAGTTTAATTTGAACCTTTGAGTGGATTTTTATGGCTTCAAATATTGATCTAACCTGATATGCACATTGAAAGTGTGGCATATACACTGAAAGTACACAAAGCCTTCCACCACTAAGCACCACCTTTTTGGAAATTTTTGCAATTCACCAAAGGAGAGAAAAAATGAATAGTTGATCTAATAAATTAATAATTCACTCATCATTCTCTTTATCAACACTGACATATTCAGTCGAGCAATTAATTTTTCCTTCATCTCTTTATAGGTTAGTTTCATTGTCAAGTATTTCTTTTGCACTTTAGGGGGATGTTTCTCAGTGTATTTGATTGGCGGGTATGCTCAAATGGAAACTTACACTTTCTTATACAACTCTTCAAATTTTTAGGCTCTATACCTTTCTTAATATAGTATGAAAAAAAGAAACATAAAGATAATTAAAAGTATCTTAATGTTGATGGTGGAGGTGAATATATTAGCAATTCTTTCCAGTCATTTCTCATGTCTTAAGGCATCTCATGAGCAGAACATTGTTCCTTAAAATCCACAACGAATGGAGTAGCAAAACAAAATAATAGGGATATCATGGAGATGGTTCATTGCATTCTTATGTCCAAGAATATGAAGCTTTAATTATGTAGAGAGGTAGTGGTTTGTGAAGCCCATGTCATCCATAGAATACCTACTTGTGATGTCACATTTATAATTCCATATGAGGAAAGGTATGGCCCAACAAACCTTCTATTTCACATTTAAGATTCCTTGGATCTAGTGCATAATCCATTGTTGCATTCTCTTCCTTTGTTGACTTATCGTTCACATCTCTAGAATTGACTCCTTAATTCTCTTTGTAAATCTAATGCTTCCTCTTTTCTCTCCTATTTTATAGAGATTCCATATATAAGTAAATTGGCTCGGAACATTTGAAGGAACACTGGAAAAAGAGATTTAGAGCCATCAAATCAATGTAGAATTTAGAAGCCCCCCTACCCACAAAGTCCCATCCTACTTTGAAGTTAAATTGATAAGAATTGTACTCATATATAAATTATCCATTGTGCCACATACAAATAATTTATCTTGGATAGTACCATGTGAATTCCCTTAGCATCCTAATTATTCAATTAGAGGATGATTCATAATCTTGGATTTTTAACCTTTGAGGGGATTTTTATGCCTTCAAATATTGATCTAACTTGATATGCACATTGAAATTGTGGCATATACATTGAATGTCCACAAATCCTTCCACCACCAAACATCCCCTTTTTGGAAAGTTCTAAAATTCACTAGGATGAAAAATGAATAGTTAGTCTAATAGCAATAATTTACTCATCATTCTCTTCATCAAAACCAACATTCAAAGCGTTCAACTTGAGCATTAAAAGCATTTCTTATTCTCACATTGTTGGCATTATAAGCGTTGTTTACCATGCACTTGTACAATAACAATTTTTCTCAAAAGAATTTTATGCATTCTACAACTTTACCTAAGTCATCTTTGAGCTTCCAACATCCATAAAAAGCATGCTACTAGACTATAGAATTGTTACCACTTTCCATCTTTCAACCCCATGTTGGGAAGAGTGTTTTTTAGAGAATTTTGTTTCTCACAAATGATATGATTTTCTCCACTCAAATGCATAACCGACAATAACAATGTTCTTTGAATTGACATCCATAGTGTAACTAGTCTTTATTTCATTTTTTAACATAACCGAAATAGTTAAAAGAAAATATAGCATGCCACCAAACAAAGTGAGGGTTTATAAAAACATTTGATATAGTTTAAGGTGTCATTTTTTAAGGGAAATAAATCACCATAGCCATTAGAGACATGAAAAAAACATGTATTCATAACAAAAACCCATACCTAACAACACACTCAAGAATCTCAATGATTACAACCAAGCCTCCTACCACATGTGCAATGTCTACTTGTTGCTACATCACAACTACAAAAACATTAAATGTTTCACAAACACATAATTCCTTCAATGTGGAATAACAACATATGTATGTCTTCCATAATACCCACCTCCACTTATATGGTGTTTCTCTTTTGACAACAATAATATCCAACCAACAAAAAACACTTCACTAAGCAAGAATCACATACTTATACTCTCTAAAACAATAGAAAATAAACTTGCTCTCATGAAGAAAGGGTGGCAACATTCTCTCAAGCTCTAGTCTTTGATGCTCTTCTCTATCACAACTCACATTATTGCAACTACATTATCATGGCTCTTATATCATCCCACAAGCTCACATGGATCTTATATCATTTGTTGGTGTGAAGGTAGCCATATTACAACATAGCACAAGGAAGGAGAAACAAAATATAAAAACTTGGTATATTATTCCATTAATTGAACTACCACACAAGAGGTACTCAAATACAAGTATTTATATATCATATGAGTCTTTGGGCTCGTCCCATTTTTTCAACTTTGGTGGGATTCTATTAGGATGTTTAGACGCTTTGGGAGTTGGTTAAGTTCAACTTGGTCTAATGTGTGTCTTTAAGTGAAGTGTGTTTCTTTTGTGTATTTATTTAGTGTGATTTTGTAACTCACTAATCAGGTGGTCATGGTTATGTTATAAACGCCAAAGTTGCTCAAGCTGTTCATCTTCTCCTCTATACTATCGACACTTGATCTATGTGTTAACACCCAATTGTTATGTGATATCTATTTAAAAAGCATTGAGGGCTATTTGATGATGACTTGGTTGTTGTGAATGTTCATGTAATCCCTTTATTTATTTTTGCATTAATATATTATTCCCAAAGTGGCCATGTTGGTTGGAGTCATAGATTGATTCCCTCTTTAATGGGTTTAACCATGTAAAAACACTAGATTTATGATCTTTGATAATATTATTATTGTGAGTGGTTTCTTTAAGGTGTTCGACATGCATGGATATACCTTATTTTTGAAACATGGTATTAGAGATCCTCCAAATATTTGATTTCATTGTTGATCAAGATCTTGAACTTTGTGTCATCGCATGAAATAAAGGGCATGTGGATTATGTTGTTTCTAATAATTTCTAGGCAAAGTGAACTCTTCCAATGCATTCAGAGCGTCATTTCCAAATGGAAACCATTTTCATTTTAGCCGAAAATATTTTTGTTTTCCCAAGATACAATCATTTATCTCAAATTTGAAATCATTTGCCTTTGATGTATGTGTATGTTTATTTTCCATTACACCTTGCTCGATCTTAGAAAATTAGAAACAAAGGGAAATCGTTTTCTAATCTATGTATGCTCTTTTCCTTACACCTTGAGCGATCTTTTGGGAAAGGTAGAAACAAAAGAAGAGGTGCATTTTATTGGTAGGAATGGCAGAAATCTAACACTAAGCATATAAATTTCTGAAATTATTTTGGAAATATTTATTGTGTAGTGGTGTATAAAGTTGTTTGTAGATAAAATTAAAGGATTTTAGGGTAAGCATGCACTTAGGGAGGCCAAGAATAACAAAACTCATGAGTCATTTCTACTGAAACACGATACATTTTTGTTATAGCTCATTGGTTAGAAACTACTTTATAGAATCAAGTATTTCTTTCTTTAAGTTACATTTTATAAAAGTGCATACAACTTAGATTATAAAATAACTTTTAATGTAAAGTGCATCTCACTTGAGTCATAAAAGTGAATCACTTGATTCATAAAGTAATGCTATTGTTATTTGTTTGAGTTACTTTATGCAAATTTTTAACTTAAGTTATAAGAATGGCATGGCATAAATTTATTCACTTATTTTATTAAAGCAAGTTATTTAAATTATAAAATATTTTTTTTATAAAAGTGAAATTGTAGAACAAAGTTAGAGAAGAGAAAATTTTAGTCTCTTTACAACTCGACAACCTCATCGTGCACCAATAAACACATGGACCAACCTCCACATACCATGTGGGACTTTGGTTATGATTTTGACATTTTATATTTTTCTTCAAAAAGGCACGACTTTGACATCACGGAATTTGTTTTGAGTTTTTTTTTTTTTTTACACTACCTATTTTTCAAACTCTCTCTATCTAAACAATGAATTTCTACTTTTGAAGTTATCTTATTTATATATTGCAATATGGATAGTCTAAGTGAGATCTTACTTACTAGATTACAACTACTTCTCGTAGGAATATCATATGGAATATTTACTAAGAAGTAAGAGACTCTAGCATGTTACCTTGGGAATAAACGTTGTCCCCCTTGACACATTAAAGAGAATTAAGTGGGATGATAAAAATGATGCAACATATGGATTAAGAACGTCAATCTCTAGTGATTTACAATGTCACCCTCAAGGGATTAAGATCCTAGATGAATCTTGGAAAAAATACAAAAAATGTGTTTGAGTAAAGACACAGTAAAATTCAAACCTACCAACTTTCGAAAGTAATTGATTGCTTTGAAGATCCCTAATGATTTTTAGTGATTTAAAATTTTCTTTCAAAGTTAAAGATGATCAAACTTTTACTTTTAGAATGTGGCATTTAAAAAAAGAAAGAATGATCAACTTATATATTTTATTCATTCTAATCTTTAAAATGTTTTGTTCTATTTGTGTATCTATTATTCATTCCACTAGATAAGCTATTATTAGACAAGGGAATACTTACAAAATTCCCTATTTTGAAGCATTTTGTGACTCTTTAGTTAAAGATTCAAATATACTCTTGCACCTTGAATTGATTAACATTGTAAGTACATATAACAAAGCCTTGATGGCACAATAGAAGCAAAGCCCCAGTCATCCAAAGAGACAACATCCTCATAAAAACAAACAAAACAAGGGTGTCAAACCCTATGATAGCAACCTACTAGGTCACTACATCTTCCCCACAGTTAGGAAGCTTCTAAATCTCCTAGCTAGTCTATAAACCTACAAAGGGGTGCCCAAGGATCTCCTAGCACCTACATTTAGTAGTCTTCATAAGACACTAAAAGTTTTATTGATCACAGAATGGATCGATGAATTGGCTATCGTTATTCCCCCTTCTCTTCATCTTATCTTCAATTGATTAACCCTTGGTTGCAACTATTTAAAAAATGTGCATAAAATCTCGTTTCCTCATGGCCCTTTTCTCATAAAATCAAGCATTGTGACTCGGTGCTTACTTCTACACACCTAAGCACTATATCCAACCGTTATCCTCCAAACCCTTTCTCTGTAAGTTCCCTTCATATAACCTCATACACAAACCAAAGGCTTAATGTACCTTTGTATTAAATTGGAGCCTAAGCCTTTGGGGCTTTACCTTTTTCCATGTGACCAGGGTTGTTACCCAGATTGCCATTCTAAAAGTAACAGCATCCACTTAAGTAAAACTACTTTGATGATGGGGCGGTCCATTATTTGGGGGTTGGCCCTTATTTCGGATGTCGAGACAGGGGACCCCTGAAATTCACCTTATACTGATGCATGGATTTATAATCCCGCACATGCTCATATTTTGGGTGGTTGAATTGTGTTAAGTCTCATGCACCTTCAAAACATGAAATAATTGTTAGCCCTTGATCTTTCACCTTGCCATGATCAAGGGTGGAGATTTCTTCTAGCTTTCTCCTGAGATTCGAAAGCTCAAACTCGATCAACTGATGAATGAATGATTTCCAAGTGATTAAACCTTCCTCCTTTTAGTCTTTGAATCTATGGTTCCTATAGGATCACTTCACAATTAGACGATCCAAAATCCTCCTTTTCTCCCATTGGATTTACACAGTCACGATAAGTCTCTGATCATTAATGATTTCTTGTTGCACATCACATTTTCAATTCCAAGTGGGTGTCCATGGTTATGACCTTTATTGTGCTTATTTACTTATTATATTTCAATTTATCTTGATTTTTAAGTTTCTTGCTTTTTAGGTTGGGAAAATATGAATCAATTTGACATTTTTCTAATTAATGTGCATGCAAACCGAAGTATTTTTTTTAGTAATTTGCTTTGTTAAAAAAAAATTCATAGAAAAAGGTTTATAATAATATTTCATATTTTGAAATCAAATATGTATAGACAATCAAATATTTTTTTCAAAGAAAAACATTTGATATTGATATTTCAAAGAAAGTTTGAAGTCAAATATGCATAGACTCTCCAAAGGACTATATCATATAAGTGTTCAAGAAACCTCGGCACTATCTACCCAATATCCTATTCAAGATTAATGTAATTGAAGTCTTCCTTGTACTAATTACTTCCTCGTCTCCTTCATAATCATAATAAAAAATATATTAACCTAAAAAGGTCCCCATTACATTTGTAAAAAGCTTATATTCTAAACCAAAACTGGACTATCACATAATTAATATAAGGTTGCTTGTGTAGTTGAGAGGGGAGTGCATTCCTTGAAACCATGTTCAGTAAAGGTGTCCACCTACAAAATTAAAGCTTCCTTGATAATTTGTTTGCTTGGATGTTGAATTTTAAATAAACGTGAGAAAAGGAAATATCAACAAATTTATTTTTACCTCCAGAATCTGATTCATAATAGGAATCAAGCCTATATTTTCCATGTTGAAATGTTGATTATCCCAATCTATCAGAAGCTTTGAATCTACCAAACTTGTATTTTATTTAACCCTTTATGATGCATTGTTTTCAAAAGTGTCAAGAGAGCATAGAGTTATGCATGGTTGTTTGTCCCTTGTCTAGTTGCATACCTTAACAAGAAATAATATGAAGTGTCGTTGAAAAAGAACATTCCAAAACCACATATAGCTTGTGTTCCTTGACATGCTCCATAAAATAAACCCCATGGTTTATCCTTATCAATACTTGTAATTAATAAATTCTTGAGAGATTTTTTTTTTTAAAGAAATACATTTTTACCCTCTAAAAATGATCTAATCTTATGTGTTGTTTGAGTTGGTGCAAAATTCAAATCTTGAAAATTCATTTGATTCGAAGTTGTCCAAATTCCATAAGTAAACATGCAAGGTAAATCCTTTTGTGCAGTAACATATTTATCAATTACTCATTCTAAAGTGGATCCTTATACGGTCCCATTATGTTAGGCCCTGCCCAATTCCTCTTCTACATGTTGTCCCAAGTAAGTAATTTATTTGTCAATCCAACCACATTAAATTTCTAGATTTTAATGGACAACGTAGCTTACATACATAGCTCCACCACACAACTTTTTCTCCATTCCAATTCTTCTATTTTGATTGCAAAACCTAGCTTGATTGTATATTCACATGTCCCCTTATTCTTAGACCATTTAAGGGTGTCCTCTTCTTCTTTTGGCACCCTAGTTGATTTTGAACCTTTGAGCAGATTTTTGTGCTTTCAAATATTGATCTAACATGAGATGCACATTGAAAGTGTGGCATATACACCGAAAGTACACAAATCCTTCCACCACCAAGCAACCCATTTTTGGAAAGTTCTGCAATTCACCAAAAAAGTAGAGAAAAATGAATAGTTGATCATTCTCTTACACTTTCTTATACAACTCTTCAAAGTTCCAATCTCTATACCTTTCTTAATATAGTAAAGAAAAACATGAAGATAATGAAAAGTATCTCAACGTTGATGGTGGAGGTGAATATATTATCAATGCTTTCCATTCATTTCTCATATCCTAAGGCATCTCTTGAGAAGAGAATTGTTCCTTAAAATCCACAACTAAATGGAGTAGAAAAACAAAAGAATAGGGATAGCATGAAGATGGTTCAATATTGCATTCTTATGTCCAAGAAGATGAAGCTTTAATTATGTGGAGAGGTAGTGGTTTGTGCAGCCTGTGTCATCCATAGAATACCTACTTGTGATGTCACATTTATAATTCCATGTGGAAATGTATGGCCGGGGAAACCTTCTATTTCGCATTTAAGAATCTTTGGATCTAGTGCATAAGCCATTTTTATATTCTCTTCCCTTGTTGACTCATCGTTCACATCTCTAGAATTGACTCCTTAATTCTCTCTATAAATCCAATGTCTCCTCTTTTCCCTCCTCTTTTACAGAGCTTCCAGATATAAGTAAATTGCCTCAAAACCTTTGAAGAAACACTAGAAAAAGATCTTTAGAACCATCAAATCAATGCAGAATTAAGAGCCCCCCCTACCTACCACATTATCTTACTTTGAATTCAAATTATTAAAGAATTTCTCATAAATAGAATTATCCATTGTGCCACATACAAATAATTGATCCTGGATAGTACCATGTGAATTCCTCTAGCATTTTGATTATTCAATTAGAGGATGATTCATAATCTTGGATTTTTTAACCTTTGAGTGGATTTTTATGCCTTCAAATATTGATGTAACTTGAGATGCACATTGAAAGTGTGGAATATATGTTGAAAGTCCACAAATACTTCCACCACAAAGCATCCCCTTTTTGGAAAGTTACACTTGCAATTCACCAAAAGGGATGAGAAAAATGAATAGTTGATCTATTAACTTAATAATTTACTCATCATTCTCTTCATCAACAATGACATTCAAAGCGCTCAACCGAGCAATTAATTTTCCTTTATCTCTTCATAGGTTAGTTTCCTTGTCAAGTAACTGCTTACGCAATTTAGGAGATGTTTCGGTGTGTTGGTTCTTGATGGGTCTACTCAAGTAACAAATCTTACACTTTCTTATACAAATCTTCAAATTTTTAGGCTCTATACCTTTCTTAATACTGTTTTATTTCTCATAGTTTAAGGAATCTCCTAAGCAGAGCATTGTTCCTTAAAATCCACAACGAAATGAAGTATAAAAACAAAAGAATAGGGATATCATGGAGATGGTTCATTGCATACTTATGTCCAAGAATATGAAAGATTTCATTATGGGGGAGAGGTGATTGAGGACATTTTAACATGTGTCATTAATAGAATACCTACTTGTGATGTCACATTTATAATTTTGTATAAGAGTGTTGGAATATTGGTTGTTGTCATTGATGTCCAGCCTAGTCATGGGTTTTGGACCGCTGTATTGATTAAGGTATTTGGACATGAAGGACCGCGCACACACATGTACAAACATGGATGGATATTATACATCATGTTGTTTCTGTTGGTATGTGGCACTTCACGTGGACCCTCATGGTTGAGAAATGAATTTGTGAAGATGAAAAAGTGAATTGAAGAAGAAATTATATGTAAGCTGAAGATAATTAAAAGAATTACAAAATAAAAGAAGTGTCAGTCGGCTCTAATGTTAGGGAAGTGACATAATGGGTATAAATAAATATCATTATACATTCATTTGATACACAAGTCTAATTCCGAGGAGGAATCCCGAGTAAAGAGGCGTTTCAAAGGGAGGATAAAGTCTTTTGGTGATGTGTTCTAGGTATGTTATTTTAGGTCATCTTACCATTTTCTATAATTGTTTCTAAGAAAGATTTTGATAATTAAAATTGCTATGGTATTGAGAAGACATATCAAAGATTTTTGTGGTAAAAATTTCGACTCTTGATTCACTATAATTATGGAGGGCTACTCTATGTAAATAGGGTTTGGCCAGTCCTAAAACTAGATCAATAGCAGATTATTCCAGAATTAAAAAGAAGAGTCATAACTTCTTCATGAGAATCCAAATGGCGTGGGAAGAATTGCATTGGAATGAGTACAGAATTTAGATTCTTTTATGTGAGTTGAGAATCGATGTTAAATATTGAAGTTTCAAAGAATCATCGAGATAATATTATCTATGGGGATCACTTAGTATTCCAAGGAATTGAATAATTGTAGAAATGAAAAAGTCTCAAGAAGCATTATCGGTTCTATGTGATGGTTGGTTGATGTTGACGATTTAATGTAGAAGTTTTATTATCTCGTATATTCTTGGGTGGAAGAGCGAGAAAGGATGGAGAGTTCAACTCTCTCTTTTGTGTGGAGGATTTGTATCTTCCTCTTGGAGGTTTATCCATCCCACTTTACATTTGGAAAGAGCTGTAGCTACCTTTTAGGAAGTCATTACTTCCATGAGCAATGCTTATTGATTATTTCTCATATATTGCATGGTGTATTACATGGTGTATAGTTGTAACTCTTATACTATTTTTCATTGCTCATTGGATATAATTTGAATGGTTTAAGTATAAGTTGATTTTTTTTAAATTGTACTTGATGGCTAATTATTTATCATTATCAACAATTGGTATCCAGGCGAGGTTACCTTCAGAGCAGTTTAACCACTGGGAGGAAAATCCTGGCAGAGATGGATGACCATGAGCACATTTCAAACCTTCATAACAGTTTAACCATTAGAAGGAAAATCTTGAGCAGAGATGGATGACCATGAGCACATTTCAAATGGGATTCAAAAATTTGATGGAAGAAATTATGCATACTGGAGTGATCGAGTGAAAACTTACCTAATGTCTTTGGGAGTAGACATTTGGTACTCAGTTGTAAATGGCTTTGTAATCCCAAATAATGCTCCAACCGATCCAAATGAGAAGAAGCTTATGAGTTGTAATTCAAAAGACAGACATTTTATTCTAGCAGCATTGGCACCAACCATTGCTAGAAAAGTGATGGGTTGTAGCACTACTAAGGATGTATGGGACAAACTCAAGAGAATCTATGAAGGTGATCCAAAAGTTAAGCAGGTCAATATTCAACGACATAGAGCGGAATTTGAAAATTTGAAGATGAATGAAAAGGAAGATATTGCAACCTATTTTCTTAGAGTTGATGAGGTTGTTAATGCTATCAGAGTATTAGGTGAAGAGATCGATGAATCCTTGGTTGTACAAAGAGTGTTGAGATCACTTCTCTTGAAGTATGATGCTAAGGTCTCTGCCATTGAAGAAACTAGGGACTTGACCAAAATGACAATGGATAAATTACATGGGTCTCTTATAGCATATGAAATGAGAACAGGTATAGAAAGTGACCAGCCAAACAATGAAGCAACCTTTAAAGTCATAAAGAAGACAAAAGACAAGGATAACGACCTTGATGAAGAAATAGAAAATTTCGTAAGAAGGTTTCAGAAGGGAAGTGGAATATACAAAGGTAAGTCTCCTCTCAAATGATTTAACTGTGGTAGAATATGACATATTGTTTAGAACTGCTACTATAAAAAGAGAAGTCTCAACAATAAAAAGAGCTTCTACTCCAAGGATGATGACATCTCCTCATATGAGAGTGATGAAGAAGATAATGATGGAGGAGAAGTCCTCTTCATAACCGAAGAAACCCAAGATGATGATCACAAGAATTCTAAAGAAGAAGAAATCATTTGTGAAGAATATTCAGAAGAAGAAACCAACCTTGATTCCTTTTGGGGATACAAAGACAATGTAGAGAGTGAATAAGAAGATGAGAATCTTGAAAAGTTGAAGTATGTTGCCTTAGAAACAAAAACATAATACTAAAAGGTGAATTGAGTAGTTGTGAAGAAGAGAATTACAAGCTTGAAAATACCATTAATATCTTGAAGAAACAATTAGAAGATTATGAGAAACTGAAAGAAGAATTGGATCACACAAAAGGGGAGCTCCTATTGACAACAAAAAAGTTGAAGAAGTTTGAACAAAGAACTGAAAAATTAGATGAGATCCTTAGCAGTCAAATATCTCTAAATGAAAAGACAGGACTAGGATACAATGACAGTTTGAAGACAGCAAAACAAGAAAAGGAAGATGAAAATGATGAAACCAACATTCGAGAACAAGTTGAACAACAAGATAGAAGACTAGAATTCAGAAGTAATGAGACATCAAGAAGATCCTCTCCCATCAGGTATGAAAGCAATAATTATGAAGGAAACTACAGAAGAATATATCGTGAACCTGAATGGACAACACCACAAATAAGATCACTTATGCCCAGGTATCAAAATTTTTTTCTTGGACATTGTTATACTTGTGGAAATTTTGGACATAAGGCAATCAATTGTAGAATCAATGAAAGGAATAATTATGCAAGCTACATGAATGGTGAAAATAGTAGATATGGAAATGTTCGTAGACCTGTCAACAGAAATTATAATCCATTTGACCCATTAATGGATCAAAATATTGTATGTTACAAGTGAAATAATCTTTGTCACAAAGCACGAAATTGCAGAGAGATGAAGGAAGATAATCATATGCCAAAAGTCTGCATACCAACTACAACATGGAAAAGGAAAGAAATTCCACACAATGAAAATTGTCGAATAGCATTGGTCGCTAAAGA
>SNQJ01S0070399.1:0-11222 GCA_010110895.2 Picea sitchensis | reverse complement strand
TTGAAGCTATTGGATGACCTCATCAAGCTTCATCACTTGAATCTTGACTAACTCTTGTTCCTCCTGTGCCAAGACTGGCACAAAGAGAAGTGATTTATTCACTGCTTCTTTGACTGCAGTATGATCTACGAGCAACCGGTCCTTTTCTCTGTGTAGCTTCTCTTTGTCCTCTTGGAGCATCACCCAAAATGCTTCTCTCTCATTTTCATAGGCGTTTATGTAGTACCGCGCTACTCGTAATTTCTCTATTAATTCCTCTTTCTCTTGTTTCAAGGCTTCTGTAGCCTTCTCCTTTTCTTCCCATATTTTCTGAAGTCGAGCCTCTGTCGCATCTGCAAGTCTTCTTAATTAGGTTGGCTCATCCCCCAATTTTGTAACCTGTGACGAAGAATTCACAGTAGGTACAACGTAAATCAATTGAATAGATTTTTGTATTTACTTCAGTTCCTTCTCGAACTTTTCATACAACTCATCCTGATTTGCTCCATATCTTTGAAAATTGTCCCAGAAGCATCCTCCATGGCTCCGCGAACCAAGGTAATGTTGTCCTCCATGAGCATGGCCTCTAACTGGGGCTTGCTAGCACACATATTTTTTCTTGTTGAAGGTGTCTGCGGAGAAACCTTCCTCTTATGTGGTGTTACTGTTTCAGTAGGGGGATCTTTCGATGGTGTAGCTTCACCTTCTCCTTTCTTTTCTCCTTCATCCCCTCCTCCTTATCCATTTTCTTTGTCTCCTCCTCCTAGTGAGCCAGATCCATTTTCTTCAGAGGTTTTGTCCTCCTCATCAGTCTCTATATTTTGTACTTCCTCCTTTTTCTTATTATTCTTTGTCCCACTAGACTATCTGATATGCTTGGCCCAGGTGACTAGGGGGCTTCCTATGATGTCAGTGTTGAAGATTTTTTCATCAGCAATAGGTACAAGGAAACCCTCTGACCACTCCTTCGTAATCTTCTCCATGTCTTCTTCTGTCATCTTGTAATATGACTGTAAATCTTCCTTGCTCTCGTCTCTGCGTGTTGTGATATAGATAAAATTCCAATCTACATGGAACTTGGCTATTGGTCTATACTGGTGCAAGGTGCGTGGTGTCATGCATGGAAATTATTCAATGAAAACCTTCATTTGATGATAATATGCATGGAACACAGGGGTTGACTACCATTTCTTCGACATGTCGTTGGTGTACCACAAGGTAGCAAACCTAGCGGTCAATGGCTCTGATGGTTCAATTTCCAGAAAGGTGGCTCCTTCAGGCATTTTCCAAGCGACAAATGAAATCAACACGATCATCCAGCTAAAGTGGAATTTGTATCCCTGATCCTAAGCTTCACAATAGTCTTTCTCGAGTTCATTGACGAGGTAATTCGCCCAATTCATCTGCATTCCCCCCACACATTTTCCTGCGAGGTCCACCATGAACCCAGTGACCTGTGTGGGACAGTTCTTTCTTACGAGCTTGCCAGGTATGAGTTGGAAAGCAAGGTGCACGATGCCATCCTGGATATAGGATACCTTGTAGCCTCACTTTCCCTTTTCTACATCATTGTAAGCCTCCTTGATGCATTATGCCAGGGAGTTGTCTAAGGCCTTTCTGGATAAAATTATTGAGGGTTAGGTCCCTTCATGCTTAATCCTATAATCAATTGGATCAATGTCAGATTCACAATAATCCGTCGGTCGAGCCACAGGTATATAACATGGTAACACGACAAGAGGATTTTAATGCAAGAGTTAACCTCCTAGTGACGACCAAAATGGGGAATCTTCATCACATTCAACATAGTGGACTGTGTGAGCTCCTTAATCCATGGTTGGGAGACCAGGAAAGGCCTCTTCCTAGTTGTCTTTGTCAAGTATCGGTGGGGTGAAAGCATAGCATAGTTATTTCTGTCGCTGAGATTAAAGTCACTATTCTTCAGTAGTGGGATTTGTCCTAAATGACTCCCAACTACGTGTATTCCTTTTAGGATGTATGCGGTGATCAGGGTGTACTCATAGTCATGTGGGATGTTGTCGCCATTAGCCACGCCAACCAAAGGTGGGATATAGTATGGTAATATCGACGAGATCTTCTTCGCATTAGCCATATCTCCGTGATACTTACTTTGTTGCCCAGTTGCGGGGTTAACACGGCTAAAACGTCATCCAATCAAAGGGGAAGCCTGCAGTCCCCTAGTCGATGAGGCCTTTACTCCTTCATATAATGGTTTATTAGCCATCAGCTTTTGGAAGATCTCCATGATAGACTTCTCTAATTCAGTAGGCTCTCCCGATATTCTCACTGTTAAACAAACAGGTCGGGGTAGGCGAACGGATAAGTATACAAACAAACAACGACTTCTAGTTTCAGATAACACAGATCGACACACAATCAATTATCTATTGCCTCAGTTAATCACGGGTGGTAAAAAGTGGTCTCGACGTAGCGTCCGACAGGTTAAGTAAGCGGGGCCTCGTAACAAATTTTTCCAACAACTAGGAATTCTTCCATCAATACGAATCCGTTCATTATGGCATAGTATCAAAGTCCCAAAACTGGTCCATCTGCCCATAAATGTATTTCCTAGCCTTTTTAGAGAATTTTTCTAATGGTCGGGGAGCCTCCAACAGTCATATAGCTTCATCAGGGCGAAGTCCCATTCTGCGCGGTCCTATTATTTCGGCGAGGTTCAAATCCTATGAATGTGCCTCCAGCAAGGTTCCAGTTTGTGAAGTCTTCTATCTATTCTCTGTAGCTTCATGTAGATTTTATAACTTGGCTTTATTTTTATTTATCTTCCTTTCCTTCTTCCCTGTAATATGAGTCTCTCTAACAGTTTCTAGAATCCTCTTTCCATTCTTATTCTTATCTTCTTCTAGCGTGATGAATTCACATTGTTGATGTGCTCTCAAAGGGTTCGAAGTTAATACCCCTTCTCTTATTAATTCCAGGGTGGCTATTCTTCCTTCTTGCAAGGATAGGTCCTTCAAACCTTCTTGCATTCTTTCAACCTCGATAGCTAATTATATTTCCTTATCTTGCTTCAACTTATCTTCTCGTTCTTCTATTAGTCGGTCTATTTTTCTAGCTATGAAATCCCTTAGTTCTTGTTTTTTCTTTTCTGTAGCTTCTTCCTCTGCTTTCCTTCTAATATGACCCTTCTCAATCCAATTCTTTCCTAAAAAAAGTGGGAAAGGGGTGTTGTTATAAAAAAACTTAATGACTTCAAATTCCTCTTCAGTCAATGTTCCATGGATAATAATAGGTACATTAGTAACTCTTCCACATAGGGTTATCATATTTCCCTTAAAAAATCCTATCCTTCCCAATGAATGTACCACAATAGGCTTTCCCAAAATTTCCCAAGTGTATTCTATCATAATATTCACTGGTGTTTCCTCATCCAAGACACAGTCTATGTCAAAGTCTTCTATTCTTGTACTTATGTGTTGTTTTACTTTCAGGACCTCTGGTAAGCTGACATCTTTGTGATCATTCATTGTTTCTTTCAACTGTGATAACATAGTCTGAGATTTCTCTGATTCTTTCTCTTTTTGATCCTCTAACATGATATTAGTCTCTTGACTTTCTTTTTCTCGTCTCATGTTCATCCTTGGACAATCCTCAACCTCATGACCAACAATTTTACAACAAAGACAAATAGGACCTATACGAGGGAATTCCTTAGAAATATGTCCCGATCTTCTGCAGTTATAACACAATGTCGATCCTCTTTTTCTCTTGTATGTTCCCCAACCTCTTTTGTACTGTGCACTAGGATCACAGTGCTGGACTTGCAATCTACAAAAAATATTTCTAGGTTCCTGCATCCACCTATTAGTCCAAAAAATATTTCTATGTATAGGAATAACATATCTTTCTTCATTTATATTAGATTTACTTAGATCAACTCTTTCTTCCAACTACGCCCTAGCTTTCAGAATAGGAAAAAATCTATTAAACATACCTAAATTCATGCTTTCGAAACAAAATTTTCACTTATATTATTTTTATCAAAGCACAAAGCTTTACCTCTTTTCTTCATATCAGGTTTCTTTCTTAGCACAGAGCTTCGCAAGTCAAGTAGAGTATTGTGCACTACAACAACAAATCTATGCACATAGCTTCTCTTTTCTTTACTTCATTTCTCAGCAATCACAGTTTTAGGTCCCAGTAGAGGAACCATTTGTTGGCATAGGGGTAGACCCAGGGTTCAACGCTTCAACAATGCACCAACAAAACCCTAACTACCGGCCCTTTCGAAAACACATGTGAAGTAGGCGAACTCTCACCCAAGGTAGAAGCAGGGGGGGTTACATGACTCAGGTGTCTGTAACCAAGATGGGACACATATCTATGATAATAACACTTCACAGAGTATTCTAGCAACACTTAGAAGGTGGCATGCATTAATTCATTAGCTTCATTAACATCGTGGAAAAAACCCTAATATAGATTGGCACAGTAACAATATAGATTAAGCACTTCGATGGTTTAGCACATAGCATTGAGTTAGATATAAAATTCATTCATTCTTAACACAACTAAGCACTAAGAATCGATATATCTATCTAACGTACATAATAAGAAAAGCATTGAGCAGATTCATAACATAACCAACAAAGCACAAAGAAAAATAAATACACAAGATATACGTGGTTCACCTTAGTGTAGGGATACATCCACCAACTGCTTCATCTTATTGATTATTCTTCAATCTCTTACATTCATCTGCTCCTATGGAATAAGCCACAAAGCCAAGCTTCGCACCAGACAGGAGATCTATGCACTGCACACCAAATCCTCCTTCCCAAAACTAGGTCAATGCACAAAACCAACTTCTCTATTGAGCACAGAGCCTTACATACACATGCCATTGCACAAAGCAACTCAGAACTACTTGCACTTAGCCTCTTTTTCCAATATTTTCCTCCTCTTCTTCTACATTACATTCTTACTTATTTATACTTTTACAATAAGGCCTAATCATGGGTAAACCCATGGGCCGGCATCCCATAACCCATTACAATAACCCTCAGGAACCCCTTTGACTCCACTTGGTAATCCATTCCTCTCCTATAGGAACTTATGACAAAATTATAACATAAAGATTATGACTTAGGAATAACATTATTTTATTCATTGGCTTAATCCCCCATGACTTATCCCCTTTTGTTTAGCCCAATTTCCATCTCATCGATTCCTAGCCCCACATACTCTTTCGTCCGATTTGGTTTGCAACAGTGATGTATTTTATTAATAAAAACAAGTGTGATTACATATTAAATTTGTTTAATCTTGTTGGCCTAAATTACATAGGCACTTTGGCCTCAAAATGTATATACAAAGGCTCTCTAGAGAAAAATATCCCGACTCACTATCCTATAAAACATTTGTACATTTACAACTTGGGTTTCGTCCTAAGGGTATTACATTCCCCTCCCCCTTATTTATGAATTGTCCTCAATGCATTATATACACATGTACGATAAAAAATATTCAAAAATATGTTGATACTCTTATCGCATGGCATCCTCATATTCCCAGGTTGCATCCTTAGTACTTTTAGGTCCAATATGCACACTAGAGGAACTCAAAAGTATCCTTATTGTTCCACTTGAAATACATTCCAATCAATTAAATTATTAGCATTAGGAACATACTTTTTATTCAAATCCACATGAACACATTATGTATGCACATGGATGCAGGTAGTGCAATCATTTATGTAATAGTACCATTCCTTTCAAGCATCTCAAATGGTCCAAAATATCTTTCTTCCATCTTTAGACAACTCCCCAATTTTAGTGAACTCGTCTTATCCTTCTTTTAAGAAGATATGCTCACTCACTTTAAACTCTCTATGTGTTCTATCTTTGTTTGCATAACTTTTTTGCATGTCTTAAGCAACCTTTAAATTCTACTTTATTTTCACCATCTGCTCTTCTATCTCTTTGAGCAATTATGGCCCAACCACTGCTATGTATGTTGGGTTGTCCCGGATCACTTGTGTTATAATTCTTCAAATGGAATCATCTTTAAATATGTGTGATACCCATTATTATAAGAAAACTCAACTAGATGTAAATAATCTTCCCATTTTCATGGTGTATCCATCACATACATTCTTAGCATATTCTCAATCACCTGATTGACCCTTTCTGTTTTCCCATCTGATTCTGGGTGATAAGTTGTGCTAAAACTCATATTTGTTCCAAATCCTTTGAATAATCCCTTCCAAAATTTGGATGTGAAATTGGTATCTCTGTCAGAAACAATTACCTTAGGCATGCCATGTAGCCTCACAATTTATATCATATAAATCTCTGCAATGTTAGCAACCTTATGATTTAGCTTTACCATAATAAAATGAGCAGCTTTAGTAAGTGTATCCACCATCACCATGATGAAATCATGTTGCTTCACTGTTCTAGGAAGCTTGGTGGTGAAATCAATTGTCACCACTTCCCATTTCCATTCTATAATGGGGAATGGATATAGTAAACTAGTTGGATGTCTATGCTCAACCTTGAACTTTTGACAATGTAAACATCTAGCAATATACTTAGCCACCACTTTCTTCATACCTGGCCAAAAATATTGGCTCTTGACAGCTGCAATTGTTTTCTGGTACCCTGGGTTCCCAACATAAAGTACATTATGCATCTCTCTCAACACCATATTTTTCAACTCCTGGAAATTAGGCACATAAAATTTTTCCCTGTACATGAGGATTAGGTCCTCCCTTAAATCGTAATCTTTAATTTTCTACTGCAAATTACCTTGCTATAATCTTTTTGTTGTTTGCACATAGTGTTGATCTAATTTTGTAGTTTCCAAAATTATGTCCTTTAAATCAAATTTGCACATGCTAATGGTTGTATCATGCATCTCATACACCCTCGTACTAAGTGCAATAGTCACCTTGTTATCCTTTCCTTTGATATGATTTATATCAAAGTCATACTCACTAAGAAATTCCATACATATGATATTCCTAGCATTCAAAGGTTGTTGTCCAAACAAATATTTCAGACCACTATGGTCTATCCTCAACTCAAATCTGTTTCCCATAAGATAATTCCTCCACATATTTAAGACTTGAAATATGGCTACCAATACTAAATAATGAGTGGCATAGTGATTTTCATATTCCTTCAAATTCCTTGACTCATAGCATATCACATGCCCATTTTGGATAAGGAATACTCCAAGCCCTTCCTTGCATGCATCTGTGAACACAATAAAATATTTATTTGGATCAACAACCTTCACGATCGGTGCACTTGTCAAAAAATTCTTCAAGTGTTGAAATATGTCTTCACATTAACGAGTCCACTCGAACTTCACACCCTTCTTTTACAAAAAAGTGATTGGGTGTGCAATTCTTGAGAATCCTTCAATAAATATTTTGTAGTAACATGAAAGTGACATTAATGACCTCACATCTAATACATTCTTTGGTGTTTTCCATCCTTGAATGTATTTTATCTTTTTTTGGTCCACTGCTATCCCTTCCTTTGAAATAATATGGCCCAAATAATATATCTACCTCTGATAAAATGAGCACTTGCTCATCTTGGCATATAATTGATTTTCCCTCAATACTTGTATTACCATTCTCAAGAGTTGTTCATTATTTTCTTAAGACTTAGAGTATATAAGTATGTCATCCAAGAAGACAATGAAAAACTTATCCAAGTAATTTTTGAAAATGTCATTCATCAAACACATAAAGACAATTGATGCATTGACAACCCAAATGGCACCATTATAAAATCATAATGTGCCATACCTCGTTCTAAATGTTGTATTTCTAATATACTCCTATTTACTCCTCACCTGATGGTAGTCAATCTTGGATAATATATTTTCATCTTTCAACTGATAAAAAGGATCATATATCCTTGGAAAAGGATCATATATCACAATCACCTTTTTTGGCTACCTGAAATCAATGCACAACCTCAAAGTTCCATCCTTCTTCTTCACAAATAGTATTGGGGCACCCCAAGGTGAGACACTTGGGAGTTTATACCCATTCTTCAAAATATATTCAAGTTTCATTTGCAATTCCTTCAGCTCTGGTGTACTCATCCTATAAGGAGTCTTGGACACCGGGGTTGCTCCAGGAATCAAATTATAGAGAAGTCAATATCTCTCTTGGGTGGCAAACCCAATATTTCTCTAAATACATCCTCAAATTCTTTTAGGACTACATAGTATTCAATGCTTGGCACTTTATCTTTAGTTTCTTCTTCCATATGTGCTGCAAATATTTGGAATCCTTTCCTAAAAATTTTATTTATCTGTAAGGATGAAATTTATTTGATTGTTACTACTCTTGGAATACCTTGAACTATTCTTAAGTTCCCTTCCTCATCCAAGCAAGTAAATTTGTTGTTATAACATTATAGGATAACATGATTCTTTTCCAGCCAATCCATACTAGTTAAGAACTCACATGAACCCAAAGGTATGATATTCAAATTTTCCTTTGTGCTCAGTCCATTCATGTCCATTGGACATTCCTTAAACATCTTATTAATTCTTCTCTTAGCTCTTGTAGCTAACTAAACCAACCAAGATTTCCCAAGTTTTCTTCTTGGAAAATGAAATATTTCCACCAACTTAGGATATATATAACTATGACTACCTCCTGAATTAATCAAAATAGAAATAGGTTGATCATTGATCTTACCTTCAACTTTAATATTGTGAGATTGAAATTCAACTTGCTTGTTGTCTAGGGATGCATAGATCCTTGGCACTTTTTTCCCATGTCCTAAATTGCATCATATTGTTGTACATTGTGAAGAATCCTTACTTTTCCACCTCTATGAAGGAAATATCTATACATATGATCTCCCTCACAACCCCATTATTTAATGGGTTGTTTTCTTGGCCTTTTCCCGAATGTTTCTGACATTTTGGGTTCATTTTGAGTTGGTTTCCCATGAGAATTATTCTTGAAGAATGGTGACTTGTTCCCCTTATTCATATGCTCCATCTTACCTTTCTTTTTATATTCCTAATCCTTTGGGGAAGTATTCCTTTATGTTGATCATAGATGCACTTGGATCTCCTTATTTCTTCATCCAATGTCTTGAGATAACCATATTGTATCTTGTCATTGAATATTGATGGTGACCCACTCAAGAACCTTTGAATCTTGACTTGTTCATCCTTGATGAAATCAACATACTTTAACAACTCTAAGAATATCCTCTCATACTCATCCATGGTCATACTACCAAGCTTAATTTCAAATAATTCCTTCATATTCCTATCATAATAACGCTTGGTCAAGTATTTATTTTGAAAATGATTTTTGAACTGCTTCCAAGTGAGTTTATTCTCATGAATGTGTTGTACTTGCACAAGTTGGTCCCAACACATTGATGTCTTTCCCTTCAGCTGATAAATTGCAATTCTTCCTTCTTCCCGTGAGGAGTAATTATGCAACCACAAATATTTCTTCATCCCTAACAACCAAGTGTATGCATGATCATCCTTCGTGTGCTCGCCATCAAAGCTAGGAGGCTTGATCTTGTTCATTTCTCCTTGTATTTCATCTACCCCAGACCTCCTCTTATGCTTTATGATAGGGGATAAGCTTGGAATATTGTCTTCTCTTCTCATTGAATGCTTTGGTGAGTGATGATGGTGTCTACCAACACTTCCAAATTCTCCTCTTCTTGCATGATATCTATGACTCCTTGACTTCCTTGATTCTGTCTCTTTGTTCATTTTCTTCTTTATTATTTCCAAGCTCCGCAACAAATTGATATTGAAGCCATATTTTTTCTCCTTAGCTTTCATAAGCCTCTCATTATCAATGTTATAGCTCTTAACACCTCTTTATAGAATCTTTATAGTCTCCCCCAAATTCATGCTTTCATCCTTGCCTTCTCCATGCCCATTTGATTATGTCCTTGCATTACCCATGCAGACATACAACCCCTTGACTTTATCTTCATGGTTGTAAGTTATCTACGCATCTTCCATGTTCTATATGTGCCCTTATCTTGTAAAATGTCCATGCAATAATATTTGTTAGACAAAAAAACTCAACAAATCTATTAAATTATGCACCATTATGCCCTTTAAGTGCATCCTTCATCTGGTGAACTTAACTCCAAACACCTAATCTTTTGGAATTTTGAAAAAAATCCAATTGGGTTTTTTGATGCTCATATTTTGAGAAATATTGCCAAGTTTCACCTTCATTCAACATCCAAGATGCTAGTTACATCCTGCTAAAGTTTTGACTATTTTCCCCTTTTTACACTAAATGCTACATGCACATTACTTCTCATCATGTACATTTTCAGGTACCTAGACTTGCAATTATGGCTCCACATATGTATTCAATGGTTCATGATATTTCCATAGATTAATCTTGCACCCCAAAATGACTTCTAAGCGAGGAGTTATGCTCTTCATAAGTAAACTAGTACTACAATTTATCTTGTGCGGTTTCAACTGTAACTTTCTCAAACAAGCTCTATTTTGCGAACAATTTAGTTCATTAGAAATATCTCTCCGAGTTATTTCATTTAAGTTGTAGAGATTTTATGTGGAACTTATGGAACTTATAGTCTTAAAAATTAAAACTCCTAAAAACGTTTTTTAGGCACTCAAAAATGCCTTGCAAGATTATGATATTAAAAAATACAAGAATTTCACAGAAAATCATTGGTTTTTGCTGTGATAGACTACCAAATCGACTTCACAAGCACCAATTCTGAATTATACACACATATTCAACATGCACAATTTCTAAATGCACAACACAAAAATGTAGTGCATGCATCGCACACCCATAATCACTGCACACAACTTTTACACCATGCATGAATATCTAGTGTGCACAGTTTTTTTTTTGTGCCACACCAATATCCAGGTCACACAAATTTTATATCACACGCTAATATCTAGTGCACAAAAATTCCACACCATGCACCAGTATCATGTGTGTGCAACTTTCTCACCATGCACCAATATCAAGTGCGCACAACCTCTGCACCATGCACCAATATACAATGTGCGCAACTTCCACACCGCACACCAATATTCAGTGCACACAACTTTTTTGTTGCACACCAATATTTATTGTGCACAACTTATGTTTCAGGCACCAATATTTTGTGTACATCACAAGATATACACCACATAATGCCAATATTCAATACACTCATGCTGTGCACCCATACTCCCTGCGCACCACCAATATA
>SNQJ01S0070398.1:18640-29034 GCA_010110895.2 Picea sitchensis | reverse complement strand
AAGAGGGAAAGAGAAGGGGGGGTCTGATTTGTTGTAGAGGCGACACGTTGTGAGGGGCCCACGCCCTAAAACCACCAACTCGGACCCCCCGTTAAAGGCAGAAAGGTCGGGGGGGTCTGATATCGGATGTTGCTCGTAGATCTGAGCGCGCCTCGGTCAACCGTTGAGATTTGCGCACTCCATAGCCGCAATGCGACAAATGGTCAAGTCACCAAGACTTAGGATAAAAATATAAAGTGGGTCGTGCAAAGACCCCTTTCCTTTGTTTTTCACCAAGGGGCTATTTCCTAAGCAAAAAAAAAAACATCAGTTTATGAAAAATTCTTATGCTAACACTCTATATCTCAATTACTGAGTAGTGTTGTGCAGTGGACCACTCCCATTCAGTTGTTTTTTTTTCTTATATGTCCATGTGGAACTTCTGGATGTGATCTGATATTGATATGTTTAAGAGATAGAGGAAGATTTTTTTACTTTTTAACAAACATAATTAATATTCTAAACTACTATATTTTGGATATTCAAGTACTGGAAAAGATTTCACCTTAATTTTGCTAGCTTACTTTTTAAATTTAGATTTAGAATTTTAAAATAAAATATCAGCAATATTATTGATTTTTATTTTTATTTTTTTATTTAACCCACCACCCAACTATTACACTCTCAGGAATACTAGCCTCCGAAACTCCATTGATATAGGCTCCACCCACTAGATACAGAGATTTAAAAAAAAACGAGATACAAAGAGTTCACTACTATATGTGTTATTGAAATTATTTAGAGTCTCTTCATTCTAAATGGCATTGAGATGGATTAAATTTTTTTATTATTTTTATTTAGATAAAATAATGTTTCGATATATTCTTAATAAAATAATAAAATAAAAATAATTAGAAATACACATTTTATTATTTCTATTTTTTATAAAAATACACATTTTATTATTTCTAATTTTTTCAATTTATTATTTCTATTTTTTTATAAAAAAAAATATTTTTAACATTAAATTAATAAAACTAATTTAAGATTCCAAGTTTTTCTATCTTTGAAATAACTTTATATATACTTACATATCAAGTACCATAATGTGATAGTGATTTTGGATATTTTCAATTAAAAAAAGCAGTTTCAATGTTATTTATTAAGAATTAAAAGAAACTTTCTAGTACATACTATGACATATAGAGTCATAAGTCATGACTACTACTATCAAATAACATTGTCTCATAAAAAATATTCATGTCATCCACAAACCTATTAAAAAAAACATATGTTCTTATCATCATCTATTACATACTAATCACAAAAAATAACTAACTCTAATAGTGTCCAAAGGTCAAAAACCAAAGTCCTCACAAATAGAGATAACAAGGATTTCATCTAAAAATAGAGTTCAGAAAATGAAGAAAGATCCAAGCTTTGAAAGAAATTTGGCCAAAGAGTTGTACTGTCTATGAACATGAAAACACTGAATTCAACTGAAAGACAGTTGAAAACACTGAATCAAGCTGAAAGAGAGCTTGAGATCCCTGATCTTCTTCATCCAAAACTGCAAAGATAAAACATTCAATCAAAACTTTCCAGCAAACCACTCAAGAATGACCTTCAAGTCTCCAACTACTATTAATTCATAAATTTGAACTCTCAAATCAAAACTCAAAAGACCCCACAAACCAAGCAACTCAGCTTTAACATTCTAGCCTGTTCCATCAGCAAGATGTATCTTAAAAAAGTGATCACCACTGAACTTAAGCACAATTCCAACACCACAAATTCCACTAGTTGCAACTCCATTAAAAAACCCCAATGGCCTGTGACCAAAATAAATCGGGTTTAATAGTGATTTTGGATATAACGTTTCAATAGACCCCAATGCAGATTGAGTAGGTATTGCAATTGCAGAGTTCCTAGACACGGATCAAGATTTTAGTAGGACTTCAAAGTTACCATTTTGTATAAATTCAGAATGTAAATACGGGCTTGTAACTTTAACCCATTATGTACCATAATGTGATAGTGATTTTCTATATAAATAATTATAGTTAAATATAATGACTTATTAGATGAATGTGTATAGTTATCTCTTCCTATCTATGTTAAAATTATATTTGTTTTTGCAATTATTAATATAAATTTATTTTAATTTTGATATATAAATAATTATAGTTAAATGTGTATAGTTATCTCTTCCTACCTATGTTAAAGTATATTTTATTTTGCAATTATAAATAATTATCAATATAAATTTATTTTAATTTTGGATTTATAATGTATTGAGAGAATGAAATCCTTCACATTGTAAATTTTTTCTATTTTTTTTCAATTTAAAAAAAAAAATCACTTCTAAAAACTTGGGAGTTATGGTCACATTAAGATTTTTTTTATTTCCAATTTCTCTTTATATAGAGAAAATTTAATATTTTAGTTAAGTAAACATTGAAATAATTTATTTATGGCCAACATTAAATCATCTTTTTCTTATTATTTTTTTAATGTCATATGTCAATTCAATATTAAGCATTAATGAAATTACACATCTTAGAATGTAAAAAACAAATATCTAGGAAATAGGAAATTTATATTTTCAATTACAAATATAAAATTGATATAAAAATATTTTACTTAAAATAGACATTGAAATATTTTATTTATAATTCATATTGAGATATTTTTTATTACTAATATATTTTATGCTAATTTAAAATTAAACATCTCCATTATATTAAGTTATAAAAAACACATTTCCAAATAAAATATTTCACATTTCAAATTTAATATAACCATATCATAAAATGATGTTGATTAACACATTTGTTTTATTAATATACTAAATAATAACCAATAACATTTGTCTTTTCTAAAATAATATTTTGATTTTATTATAGTTATATTATAATAATTTTAAAAATCAAAATAAAATAAAAACTAATCATTTAACTTAACAATTTAGTATATGTTATTAAATTAACAATTTATCTATCTTAACAATTTAGTTTATACCATTTAGGAAGATAATTATAATAATGAATTTTTCAAAATATTAAATCATTTTATTTATTTATTTATGTTGGAGCACAGGAACACAAGATAAGCTTTTGTTTTTTTAGAGATGAGTTGCTTTTTTGAATTTGTAACCGTTGGAGCACGAGAGCGGCATGACTTGCTTTTTGAATTTTTTCTCATTGAAGAATTTAAAGAATTTGAGCATTTTGGTTGAGCGAGTCACCATTGGAGGCATTTATATGGTGATAGAACAACACCTAAAGAAGATTACCGTTACAAATCTAGACACGACAGTCTATGAAGGATTTGTTCTGAATCAGCTGGGGTTGGCACTACATGCTCCTTGTCATGAAACCATGGGAGTGAAAAAACGTAAGTAGTAGGGATATATATATATATATATATATATATATATATTCCAGGAATGGGATACAGAGCTTCATGGTTCCCTGTCATGAAACTATGGGAGTGAAAAAACGTAAGTAGTAGGGCTATTTTTTTTAAGTAATACTTAGTCGTATTTTAGTAGATGCTTAGTGATGCCTTCTGATCTGAACCAAAGATATACCACCTATAGCAATTCAGGTCTATAGCAATTCAGTTTGAGTGAATTGAATCTTTTCAAATGAATCATCTTTTCAAACTTATGATACTCTGTGTGGAAACGTTGTTGTTTGACATTTTTTTTATGACACAAGAATGACAGATCAGACTCACTTTTAAAGGTGAAAGATTCATATAGTTAATTAATTATATTCAATATCCCTAATATCTTATTGAGTGAACGAAACCATCACAACATTGTCCACATCATCGTGACGTCTGAAGTAATATACATGCTAAAATGGACTTCTGACATGTCATAAGAGAACAGTTGATTATAAGTTGAGTGGTTGACACGACAATCGAGATGAAACACAAAACACATTTATAATGGACTTATGACATGTCATAAGAGAGAACAGATGATTATAGGTTGAGTGGTTGATAGGGCAATCGAGACGAAAGACAAAAAAAAGAAAAAAATTCACTTTCTTATTCGCTTGTAGTCATAACGAAGGGGTCGTTACATATGGTATCAGAGTGGATTCAACCCTGTGAATGTGGATCGCTAGGCTTTCCACTGCAGTAAACCCATGAGTATTAACGCTTGCGTTAATTAAAAACCTTAATGTGTATGTTTGGTGATCACATTTAGAGGACGCCTTAGTGGTTCGCAATGTGGTGTCATGGAAGGAGGTGCGACCCCTCCAGAAGTTCCCGCACCCTCGAAGTCGAACCCTCGAGGGGAAGAGCAAGTCCTTGGGCTGGATTCGCTTGCTGTAAGGGATGATGATGGTCTGACAAGGCCCTTCCAGTTAATTTCAAAAGGCCTTGATTCACCATCGGTACTGAGATTAGGCCAGGGCACCTGTACCCCTGAGCGTCCATAGTGCGCCCTAGCTAGTACTGTTAGCATCCACCGAGAACTCAAGAGATTTGAGTTCTCAAGTCCATGAGTGTCGCGAACGGATGTGTCGTCAAGGCACGGTCATAGAGCAAGGCGTTGTGCTTCACGCTTCACGATTGTGACCTCCATCATGAAGGTCTACATGGTGGTCTTTCAACTGAAGGGGAGCGCTCTTCTGTGGTGGAAGACACTCCTGCCACATTTGAACATGGTCATCGACGACGTGTCATGGGAACTGTTCGAGGAACAGTTACAGGAGAGGTATCTTTCTGAGGAATTCTTTGAGAACCAGCTCAACGAATTCGACACCTTGCAACAAGGCAGCCACACAGTGCCCGAGTACAAGGCTCGTTTTGTAGCTACTTCAGTATGCTCCGCACTAATTTACCCAGAAACTTAAGATCAAGAATCTTGAGTTTGGCCTTATTGTTAGAATTCGGCTTCTACTTTGGGTACCCGAAATACTAGACCGAAGAAAGTGTGTTGGATTGTGGGGAGCCACATTACCATCATTACTACCCAGAGGAAGGGGCTGGAGCATCTGGATCCGTCAGACCCACTACCGTGGGAGTTTTGGGCAAGGCCCATCAGATTCATGCAGCGGTGAATAACAGCCAGGTAGAGCACCAGTCAACTATGCTCAAGACGTCAGGTATTGTCGTTGATCAGACCCTTCGTGTTTTGATAGATCCGGTGCTACCGAGAGTTTCATTTCTTGGGTAGCGCTAAAAAGGATTAGAGTAAGGCAGTCGAACAAGATGGGTTTAGCTTTGTAGAGATGGCTTCAGGAGCCAAACAGAAGGTTGGAGGAAAGGTTATGGGTTGTCCCATTAACCTGGGAGAGTTTGTCACCAGGGCCAACGTGTATGTCATGATCTTAGGATCTTATGATGTCGTGATCGGTATGGACTGGTTAGAATCGCATGAGGTGATACTCAACTGTAAGACGAAACAGTTGAGCTTGTCAATGATGAGGGACAAAGACAAATGATTGTAGGTTGGAACTAGGGATTTTCCCTGAGTTTTATCTATTCCTTGCAGCTACAGAAGAGCATGTGCAAGGGATGTAAGATTTATGTGATCCTTGCGTTAAACGAGAAAGGAGTAGCGAAAGGTCTAGAACACCTTTCTGTGGTGAGAGAGTTTGCGGACGTCTTCCTGGAGGAGTTACCTGGGATGTCACTGGAAAGGGAATTGGAATTTACCATAGACATGAAACCGGGGACTGAACCGATAGCAAGAACGACTTGTCGGATGTTGACCCCGGAGTTACAGGAGTTGAGAATGCAACTCAAGGAGTTCTTGGACCTGGGACTTATACGTCCGAGTGTGTCACCGTGGGGTGTGCCTATTATTTTCATAAGAAAGAAGGATGGGTCGTGGATACTCTACATTGACTACCATAAATTGAACAAGGCAACGATCAATAATCAGTATCCGTTGCCGAGGATTGCTGATTTGTTTGATCAGATGAAAGGTGCTACGGTGTTTTCAAAGATCAATTTGCGATCAGGGTATCACTAGTTACGGATCAAGGAGGATGGTGTCCCTAAGACTTCCTTTAAGACGAGGTTTGGACATTACAAGTTTACGTTGACAAACGCCCCAAGGGTATTTATGAGTTTGATGAACGAGGTGTTTCACGAGCTCTTGGACAAGTTTGTGCAAGTATTCATTGACGATATTTTGATTTACTCTCAAACAACGGAGGAGCATGACGAGCAATTACGCTTGGTACTACATTCTCTGCGAGAGCACAAATTGTTTGGGAAATTGTCCAAATCCTCATTTTATCAATCGAGGATTCACTACTTAGGGCATGTCATCTCTGGTGAAGGTATCATCGTGGATTCAGCAAGGCTCGAGGCTATTATGGAATGGTCTGCGTTGATGAATGTCACAGAAGTGTGTAGCTTCATGGATTTAGCAGGATACTATTGACGGTTCGTCGAGGGATTTTCGAAGATAGCAAATTCAATCACAAAATTGCAGAAGAAGAACAATAAGTTTGTTTGGAACGAGAAATGCGCAGAAGCATTTCAGAAGCTCAAAGAGTTGTTGAAAACAACACCAATACTAAAGGTGCCTGACATGGACACGGACTTCTTGGTATGCACTGATGCATCCAAGGAAGGATTAGGTAGAGTCTTGATGCAAGACGGTCGAGTGATCGCTTACATCTCAAGGAAACTGAGAAGGTATGAGAAGAACCATGCGATGCATGATTTGGAGTTTTTAGCCATTGTATATGCCTTGAAGGTTTGGAGACACTACCTTTTTGGACGAAAATTTGAACTAAAGACGGGCCACTGTGGACTACAGCACATCTTTACGCAAAGAGACCTGAATGTGTGACAACGACGTTGGTCAGAATTGCTTAGTGAGTACGACTCCAAGATTACTTACATAAAAGGAACAGTGAACTGGGTGGCAGATGCATTGAGTCGGAGACCACACGTCTTTTCGGTGCTGCCCCTTCAGACGAATCTACGTGAAAATATTCTAACTTTACAATGCAACGATGACTGGTACAAAGAGGTCAAGGATTTTATCGGACAAAACACAATGATGGTACCAATATTTGAAGGATTTACATTTGACGACGATGGATTATTGAGGTTTAAAAACTGGATTTTCATACCACTGAACGACGAGTTGAGGAGCTTGATCCTAAATGAGGCTCACAAATTAGTGTACATGGCCCACCCAGGAGTCACAAAGATGAGGGAGGACCTTAAACCCTTATTCTTCTGGAAAGGAATGAAGGCAGACATAGTCAACTATGTGGCAAGATGCCTAGAATGTTAGTAGGTAAAGGCTGAACATAGACATCTAGCAGGATTACTACAACCACACACTATTCCGGAATCAAAATGGGAGGTCTTTTCGATGGATTTTATTGTTGGATTGCCACTGACAGCAAGGAGACACAACTCGATTTTTGTGGTAGTTGACAATCTGATGAAGAGTGCTCATTTTATTCTTATGTGTACGACATATCAAGCGCCTGACATAGCTAGAGTTTTCATCAGTGAGATTGTGAGGTTGCATGGTGTACCTAAGAGGATTATATTCGATCGAGGATCGGTGTTTACTGGACGATTTTGGACTAATTTCCAAGAGGCCTTGGGAACCCAACTTAAATTTAGTACTGTGTATCACCCAGAGATGGACACGCAAATCGAACGAACAAACCAGACCTTGGAAGACATGTTGTGCATGTACGTGATGGACCAACAAAAGTGTTGGGAATAATTATTTCCACTGGTAGAATTCTCTTATAACATCAGTTACCAAAGCACCATTAATATGGAGCCTTTCGAGTTCCTTTATGGGCGACCATGTCAGACGCCTCTAAGTTGGGATTGGCTTGAGGATAGGGTCCTGGTGGGACCGGAAGTGATCCAAAAAAAAAAATTGAAGATTAAATGAAAACTATAAGACAAATTATCAAGGAAGCACGGGATCAACATAAGAGTTATGTCAATGCGCATCGTGTCGACCTTAGTTACAATGTGGCGATCGAGTATTTTTGCGGCTGAAATCGCATAAGAGTTCGATCAAGTTTGGAAAAGGGGATAAACTATCTCCTAGGTGTGTGGGATCCTAGGAGATTGTGGAGAAGGGAGGCTCGTGGCCTAATGACTAGCCTTGCCTGATTCTTGAGGCGTATGCATGATGTCTTTCACGTCTCTGTTGAGACATTTTTATTAGTGATCCTACACATGTTTTGACTTGAGAACCTTGCAGGTGTCGTATGAGGGTGTGCTCATTGGTGAGTCGATCCGCATCCTGGATCATTGCATTCAACAGCTACGGTGTTGAACAGTAGATGAGGTCAAGGTCCATTGGGACAACTATAGTCTGCACTCGACGACCTCGGAGGACGCATATGATATGCGCCAACAATTTCCATTTTTCTTGGATAGATAGACTTATGATACTGTGATACACATTATTTTGACACTTATATACTGTGAAACTTTGGGACGGAGTTTAGACCAAGAGGAGGTGTATGTAACATCCCGCTCCTGCATGCACTGAGCAAACTTATTCTTCGAAGACACTTGCTTGAAAGTGATCCGGATTATTATAATATTGGGCATTTGATTATGATTATGAGGCGTTATGGATTGATGACATGTTATTTTGTTGTATTGACATAGACAAGTGTTATTGACTCGATTTTCCTGAGTGTGCAGGATTTTGGACCTCGAGGATGCAGAGGCATCGATGAAACTCCTTGGACTCTGGATCGAGTCGGGGAGTGGACTATTGGGGGTTTGATTGTTTTATATATGACATTTGTGCATCCGATTAGATGATATTATTATGGATATTATTTCTGACATGATTCGTTGATGATGTAGGCTGATGATAGCTTGTTGACCAAACTCACATGTGGAGTAGAGGGGTCACGCACGACTACTAGATATGTTGAGGGAGAGGTGTGGACAACATCCCTGCCACGGCCTACTAGAACTCTCGTCATGGCTCGAACTGTAGTTTAACGATTACCTAGTTTGGGAAGGCCCACGATGTCGTGAGGGCAGACTATGACAGTCGCTCACGATGATTATAAGGAGCGTGCAATAAATCAGGGGAATTATTCCTTAGAGGCCCTTAGTCTCCCACAAGATCACCTGACGGAGTATTGACTCCAGAGAATTTTAATGTCTACCAAGTCAGTCAAGAGGTGAGTGGCACCCTTGGAGCACGTAGTGCGTCCTGAACGGAATGTCTTGCAAGAAAAATGGAAAGAGGTGAGTGGAACCCTTGGAGCACGTAGTGTGTCCAGAAGGGAACGTCGCACAAGAAAAATGGAAAGAGTGATGCAGGAGCATCGTAAGAAGCTAGGTAAGAGAGCATAAAGGCATAAGACAACTGGGAAAGTGCTAGCATGCATTTTGAAATATTTTGAAATTTTAAATGAGCAGATATTAATGTAATAGCTAGGAGGTGTACTTGCATTTATGTCCATTCACTGTAAACAGATCTTGAGCGATTTTCTCTCATCTGTTGGATGTAATAGACATTAAGTCTGATTAATGAAAGTAGGTAGCTTTGAGTTAATAGATTAGACAGTTTTAGAAGCGTAGGAGGGAAAATGGATATAGACACCCTCACCCTTGTATCATTGTATCATTAGCACAAAATAGAAGAAGAGATTTCATAAGTTGTTGAGATGTAGCAGAGAGTTGTAGAGAAAAACCAATGTACAGAAGCACTTGATTTAATATATGAAGCTTTGACTCAGATTTCATGGTGTTATGATGTTTATTGTTTACATTTGCTGAATGGTATGCTTACAATTGTTTTATTCTCTTTGTTATGCATTTGTTTCAATGCTATGTTGTGTATTTGATTTCATGTTGAATGTATGAAGTCTGAGAGAGGAGAAGAATGAGTTTCAATTGTTTCTCTTCCTAAGAGAGTTCCTGCAAGGAGTGCAATGAAGCATCCGCAAGGTGTGCGTTGACAAGGTTCTGAGTTTACCTCAAAAAGCTCAGGAGGGATACCGTTGTTCTCATACCAGCAGAAGTGCAGGTGAAGCACAAAGTCGTGAAAGGTGTGCGCAGGCTAGTTGGGGCCTTAGAACTTATCAACTAAGGTTGAAGGGTGAGGGACTACTATTGCAAAGAGTGCACAGAGTCGAGAAATCAAATAACCAGGAGTTATTTGAAAGATTGTCGCAAGGATTACGTGTAGGAGTCCTTTTGAGACTTGAGTTTGCAAGTGAAAGATCAGGAGGGTCAACACCTTTGAAGTATTCAAAGGGAGACGGGGAGAGAAATCATCGCGCAGAAGTTAATTTCAGAAGGGAGAACATCGATTTGTCTCGCAGAAGTCATTGAGAAGTGAATCGAGCGGTCATAATTCTCCATGGAGAACTCGCGAAGTTGTGAGGACTGTAGGATCCAGAGGAGCTACAAGGTGGTTA
>SNQJ01S0070397.1:23984-38663 GCA_010110895.2 Picea sitchensis | reverse complement strand
CTTACAAAACGAGTAGAGCTGAAATGAACATTGAAAGAACTCTGAGTTAGGCCACTCCTGGAGGGCTTTTCAAAAAGACTGAGCTCTGAATCTGGACAGTGTAACTTTGCTAGGAATTCTCTGCTGAAACAGTGGGTCTCCACGGCTATTTATAACAATTTCCAGTCGGTCACGTAACCAGCTTCCGGTGTAAACACAGACCTATTTAGGGTTCGCTTAAGCCATAAATTCGCCGATTTGCAGAGCCGACCCTGATCCGAGGGTCAAATCACCTCGGGGGCCGGTCCACAGGTGGTCGGGAGGCCGACTTAAGAAATTAATGTGCCGAATTAGCAGATGCGCGGCTTTTTATGTGGACAGTCGCGCGTCAGGCGCGCTCATGCGTGCGAAACACGTTTTTGTCCCACGCATACGTGCGCGCACCCTACTGCTGTAAAGCGCCCTTCAATTTTTGGTTACTTTGTATAGTTTTTGACCTTTCTGGAATGCTGTGGACTTAATTCAGTGCCATGAATGACTTCATTGCTGTTTTGATGATGTGGAGTTCTTGTCTCCGTGTGCAGACAAAATTTCAGTGATAATAGATGGTCTGGATGGTTTCCTGGAGGAAATTGATACAAAGAAAGAAGAGTCAAACCCCATGATAGAAGAGCTGTGTAATACTAGCGTCTGGAAAATGTATTTTGACGGTGCTTCGTCTTCTAAAGGGGCAGGTGATGGAGTACTTTTGGTGGCACCTGAAGGTAAGTTCATTGTTCCTTTCTCCTATCGTTTGCAGTGGGACATATATTACACTAATAATGTATGCGAGTATGAAGCATTGATCTTAGGATTAGAGGCTGCGAAAAAGCTAAATATAAAAAACTTGGAAGTATATGGTGACGCAGAATTGATAGTAAAACAAGTAAACCGACAGTACCTACCCAGGCATCCCAGACTAAGAGCGTATATAAATTGTGCTTGGGATCTCATGGAATTTTTTTTCTCATCCGTAAATATCCATTTTATCCCTCGTGCAAAGAATCTTCATGCTGATGCATTGGCAAAGGCAGCTTCAACCTTCTCTCCTCCCACGACCTTCAAATTGAAGTATCACATTGAAATCAGATACAAACCCTCCATACCAGATAATATCCGACACTGGCAAGTCTTTGAAGATGACGAACAAATTAAGAAATTCCTTACAGCAGCAGACGAATTCTCTGAAAATCATGCTGACCAAAAAAATCAAAATGACTCGAGGTGGATCATGCAAGAAGGAGAGGAACCTGAAATCTTTCGAGAAAAAATTGCGGATCATTGTTTGCTGGTCCTTAAAAGAAATCAGATCCCCAAAGGATTGATTCCTTTGGAAATAATTTTTGATTAGAACGATGTACCTGTAAATTCCACTTTGCAGCCCCAACCAGAAGAAGTGGAGGACTATGATTTAGGAACTGAAAAGGAACCCCGGATGGTAAAGATATCGAAGTTCCTCCCTCCCAAAGAGAAAGATAAGTATAAAGACTTACTCAGACAATATAAATATGTCTTCGCATGGTCCTATGATGAATTGAAAATGTATGACACTTCCATTATTGATCACAATATACCCTTGAAGCCTGGGGTCAAACCGTTTAGGCAAAAACTTAGGAAAATTAACCCCATTCTGTTACCCGTGATAGAAAAGGAAGTTAAAAAACTCTTGGATGAAAAAATAATCTTGCCTCTGAGGTACTCGGACTGGGTCGCTAACCTAGTCCCAGTCAGGAAAAAGAATGGGGAAATCCGACTGTGTGTGGATTTCCGAAACTTATACAAGTCGTCTCTTAAAGATAATTACCAGCTGCCCAAGATGGACCATGTTTTAGAAAAGGTTGTGGGAGATAATCGAATGTCTATGATAGATGGTTTCTCTGGTTATAATCAGATCGCTATGAATGAACAAGACAGGGAAAAAACTGCTTTCACCATGCCCTGGGGTACTTTCATGTATGAAAAAATGCCTTTTGGTTTGATGAATGCAGGGGCCACTTTCCAATGAGCTATGGAAATCACTTTCGTGGGAGAAAGAGACAAGTTCGTAGTTATTTACCTCGACGACCTGACGGTTTTTTCTAAAACTGATGAAGAACATTTGATGCATCTAAAACAGACTTTCGAAAAGTGTCGCAGGTTTGGCCTATCCCTGAACCCAAAGAAATCACATTTCGCTATGCGGGAAGGTAAGCTTCTGGGCCATGTCGTATCTAGGGAAGGAATCAAGATTGATCCTAAGAGGATTGAGTGATAGATACTATCACTATCCCGAGAAATATAAAAGAAATTCAATCATTCTTAGGAAAGATAAATTTTCTACCAAGGTTCATTCCCAATTTCGCTGAGATTGTCAAACTGATTACAGGAATGCTGAAGAAGGATAGCGGGGTAAACTGGACAACCGAGGCCAGGGCATCGTTCGCGCATATTAAAAAAGTTATAAGCGAGGCACCTGTGTTAGCAAGTCTGGATTATCTGAAAGATTTTCTCATCTTCTCTTTTGCTTCTGAACATACCATCGTCGCGGTACTCTTGCAGAAAAATGAAGAAGGGTTTGAAAAGCCGATAACGTTTTTCAGCAAAAGCCTCAGAGATGCAGAACTGAAATATGACATAATGGAAAAAAAAACATACGCAATGGTAAAAGCATTGAAAGAATTTAGAACCTATGTGCTACATTAAAAAATAATCGCGTATGTGCCTACCATTTCTATAAAAGACATATTGGTACAGCCGGACAGTAACGGAAAAAGAGGGCGATGGCTCACTAAAATACAAGAATTTGATCTGGAAGTCAAGCCGACTAAATTGATAAAGGGGAAGGTTCTGGCCAAAATCTTGGCCGAGTCGAATCTTAGAGCTCTTGATATTAATTACCTGCAATAAGAAGACGAAGACACACACCTGCATGAGCCGGATGACCAAACAGATCCAAGTAAGGTCGAGGAAAAGTTCATATCGTCAGGATGGTATAAAGACATAGTGTTCTACTTGTTAAACCTAAAATGCCCAAATGAACTATCACAAGCCAAGTGCAGAACTTTAAAACTTCATGTTGTAAAATATTGCATCGCCGAAAATCAGTTATACTAGAAGGATCCACTCGGGTTCCTACTAGTCTGTTTGGTTNTGAAGGAGTCTGTGGAGGACACCATGCATGGAGAGCCACTGCCTATAAGATATTAAGGGCCAGATACTATTGTCCAAAATTATTTTCAGACGTCAATGCCAAAGTACGTGCGTGCAACCCTTGTCAAATATTCGCTGGTAAACATAAACTCCCTGCACTGCCACTCGTTCCAGTCAAAGCCGAAGCTCCATTTCAACAATGGGGTCTAGACTTCATAGGGGAAATTAATCCTCATTCTAGTGCTCAGCATAAATGGATCTTAATAGCTACAGATTATTTTACTAAGTGGGTGGAAGCCATTCCAACCAAAAGGGAAACAGACTCGGTGGTGATCGATTTCTTGGAAGACAATATCTTGTCAAGATTCGGGTGTCCCCGAAAGATAGTTACCGATAATTCCTAGGCCTTCAAATCTATGGCTATGATCAGCTTCTGTCAGAAGTATAATATCGTTCTCGGCCATTCCACTGCATATTACCCCCAGGGGAACGGATTGGACAAATCATCTACCAAGAGCCTGGTGAACATAATCAAGAAAGTATTGGATGAAAATAAAAGGTATTGGCATGTGCACTTGAAATACACATTATGGGAAAACCGCATCAGCACTAAAAGGTCTATCGGCATTTCTCCATTTCAAATGGTCTATGGGATAGAGGCGGTCCTACCTATAAACCTAGCACTTCCAGTGATGAAGTTATGAAAGGATCAAAACGAAGAACCAAATCATGTAACCAGGAGAATTAACTAGCTGATCGAGGTTCAACAACATAGAGTTGAAGTCGGTGAAAAAATGCAAAAGTACCAGGATGAGATGAAAGCATTGTTCGATCTCAAGGCAAAAGACAGGGAATTCCTTCCAGGTGACCTAGTACTAAGATGGGATGCAAGAAAAGAGGAAGCCGCAAAGCATGGTAAATTTGACCACCTCTGGTATGGTCCATTCAGGGTCTCTACTCCGGAGGGAAAAAATTCCTTCCTGTTGGAAAACATCGATGGAGAATTCCTCAACGCCCTTGTCAATGGGCGATATCTGAAACATTACATGACATAACAGTCGCCATTTTTTCAATAATAATAATAATAATAATAATAATAATAATAATAATAATAATAATAATAAAATAAAATTTGTGTACATACATGCATTTTTATTACCCTTTGGACTTTCTGTTTTCTTCTGTTCATAATTTTTAGACATATTTTGAATAAAGTTCGTATTTGCTTTTTACAGGATTCAGCTGCTTGCAAAGCTAGCAGGAAGAGTAATTCACAAGGCGGTGTTAGGAATAAATCGGCATGAAACAGGTGATATCTAAAAGTAGCTTCATAGTGCACAAAGAAAGTGAAAAGAAAAGGTAAAGGTGAGCTTTCTCAATACACATGTTATGAAACACTGTTAAAGTAAACCAAGGTAACGTCATTCAAACTACAATATCGGCTAAAGTGTTAGATAACAGGATTATTGCGTGTCTTGATAACCTTTGATTTAAAATGATTTGAATGATACACTAAAACTAAGAACAGTCAGTCAAAAGTAATCATCCCCAAAGACATCTACAATAGCCAGTCTCAAACTGTTTTGACCTTCTGTATTTTCAATCAATAAATTGCTGCCCTATATCCTGCCTGTTTTCGGGTCCAACTTTTGACAAGCTGCCATCTTTTCATTTCATTATGAAGGAATAAAAGTTTTCATTTTAGCCTCTTTAGTCTCAAAATAGATTGTGGAAAGAAAGAGGGTCTCCACAACTACTTGATCCCCTGCTAAGCGAAGGAACGTTTAGAGCGATCCTAACTTTCCTAGGTTTTTCAACAACATCGGAAGAATTAAAGCTTGCTCAAACAAGATGCCCCTTAAAAAAATTATTTTCCTTGTCTCCCTAAGAACGAAGGTGTTGTGAGGGTCAAGGGAAGATTGGTACCGAGTAATCAAAGTAAGTTGACAGACCTTTGATGAAAAATATTACACAGATATCAGCCCTGATACAAACTGATTGCCCCCATCTTCATGCTCAAAAACTAAATTATGAGACAGGTGGTGAAAGGAAATTCAGAAATGATTGCCCCCACCTAGTCCAGGAAGATGATGAAAGGAAATTCAGAAATGATTTCCCTTGTCTTAGCATTTAAATGCATAAATATTTTCCGAAGTGGTGAAAGGAAATTTAGTAAAAGGGGCTAGATAACTTCACCGGGGTACTGAACAGGCTTGCTGGTAGTGAAGCAATGTCTGAGATATATGTAAGACTGTTATACATGAATATCACTCTACTCTGGTAACCAATGCTTTCTAAAACCTGATCCACATCCCAAATTTAGACGGGACTTCCCGATTAAAAAATATATAATCTCATTCTTTTGATGCAAGCCAAGAGTCACAAGATCTGTTGAGTCTCCTAGGGTCGTTTCAACTGCCTTAAAACATGCCCAAAGTTAGTAGTGGGAAAGGGAAAATTGTGAAAGGGCCTACAACTGTGTTTGAAAAGAGTATCTAATTTTGAAAAACTTCTCGAAGTAAAGAATAGAGTCTTTTCCCCCCTTCGATCCTTTTTCCTTGGAATTTTTCTGCCTGATTGAGCTTTTGACTCCATTTACCCAATATTGGCACGTGGTCTACTGTTCTTCCCACATCACAGGAAGGCGTGATCCCTAGTTGGAGCCTATGTTGGAGCCGCCCTTGTTTTTTTTTTAACCCGTCACAATTTTCATTTTTTGATACTTGAAATCTAAAGATGGTCTTATTTTCCCCCGAGATTTTGAAAACTCTGCAACCTTGTCATGTAAGAAACGATGCTTTTCTACTCTCAAAACAAGTCCACTTTCATAAGAATTTTCTCTCTCTTTGTTTTACTTCGAGATCTCGCAAGTTGGATACTATAATCCATGAGTTCACACGTCCCGAGTCACGAAACAGCGAAGTCGTTTTAAATTTTCACTCAAGACAGTAACCAGGGTAGAATCTTTTAACTCATGATTAGACGTCGTCGGGGTTTCGTGCCTCGGCATTCGCCAAGTTTGAATTTTTATTTTTACAGCCCCGAGAGCCGAGAACACGAAGTCCTATCCGGATAACCCATGTCAAGGATCAAAGGAAAAAAGCTAACTATGGTAAATGTCGTTCTCGGCATTTCGCCACTCGGCACTAACTTTTTCAAAAGTCACCGCATCTAATCCCCGACTCATGAAGGCATGATGTAATTATAACATGATTAATTAATTGCCTAATCCAAGATTTTCTTCCCCTTAATTGAGTCTTAATTATCTCCATCTCGCGGTTTCATGACTCGGCATACTAGTCTCCTAGAAACTTGTCTTTGAGGTTCCGAGTTGTGATATGGTGAATAAAATGATTATAAAATTAATTATACCCCAAATCACGATTACCGTTAATTAAGCCAAAGTCGGTCCTCGCGATCTCGCGAGTTGGAGACTCAAAGTGTTAAAAGGAAATCCACGATGTAACGAACAATGAGAAGTTGATTAATGTTGGTAAGATTTGATTGATCAAGCTAAAGCAAGATATATCCCATGCCTCGAGGCTTGCATGTTTCCCGAGGTAGCCATTTCTCTCCATACTTCGACTGACTGTCAAACCGCCAGAAATTTATGACATTTATGGAGAAATAGGGTAAATCTATGCATGTAAGATCGAATTTCACGCAATAAATTTATTTTTAATTACGATTTGACAGGCTTATTTTGAAAAGTACCGAGTTTTCAAATATATATAAGAGTATCTTTTCATTATAACAAACGCATTTTCATAAGCACACAGAGCTCATCAATTGTGAGTAAACTAATTTCTACATGTATACGCAGTTCTATCGCAGAAGAGAGAAAACGCAAGCTTCGACTATGGCTCCACGGAAAGTAGCAAAGGAGAATGTTGAGGTCGTAGGACAAGGTTTAGACAATGTCTCCGACACTTCGCCCCGAAGTGTCAACTCGGTCCCCGACTGGTCATTCGTTTCAGGCATTTTGCAATCGGAATTGGTGGATTATTCAGACGACTCAGACGACAATGAAAAGGATGATATAAACACCAAATACAAGATAGTTGTCCAATCCGGAATGCACAGGGTAGCATCCAGACCATGGTTGCTCCCATATTATGACATGATCCGATGGGCATTGGATCACATGGACATACCCACTAGGACTATCATGAACGGGCAACGAGTCACTGTCGGGACTTTTAGGCTGGAGCATCTACAAACTATGTATAAGCTACCTGCGACGTCTGAATATACATATGGAGTTGAGTTCCTAGAGGAATTCAAGGAGAAGGAGTGCATCCAGTACGACAAAACCATGCCCAGTATGATAAAGGATTGGGTTTCGCGCACCGCGAAATTCAAAGAAAATGACCAGGGCGTTTATTCAATCACTTCGTTGGAGCCATAGTATAAATATGTGGCCATGATGACATGCCGACTATTTTGGAGAGAGGACACATCACATTTTTTCATTTTGTGGGTGCCTCTTATGTTTCAAGTTGTAGAAGGTTGCTCTTTTAATTGGGCAAAGATACTCTCAGATAGTTTGGCCAACTGGGTCATAGAGTATCGAGAGCAGAAGGAAAGTGGGAGACCGTCCTCATTCTTCATGTCCGCATATATTATGGATGCGATATGTTCCATGACACCATTTCCATTGATGAGATAGGCTTGGACTCCGGCTGAAGACAGACCCATACATGTATATCACGAAAAGCTATGGGAAAATAAAGCGAAAAATTTCGCATATGAAATTTTTAACTGGGTGATGGTGTCCCTGCATATCACCATTTTTGATCACCCACCACCTCATATCACAGACAACATTGCAGCAAATCTGAGTGGCATAGCAGATTGGTACATGGAGGTAGATTTCTTGTACTTCAGAGTATTCAGGGCTATTGTTCCCCTGCTTGCGCTACCATTGTTCATTCCCGACAAGTTGGCTTCTCGCGAGGTCGCCCGGCAGACAGTAATTGGCGGGGTGAGTAAAGAACTCAAAGGATACTCAAAGAAGGTTTGGCCTTCTTTTCCCATTATACTGAATTCTTAGTCTTTATTGGATTTCGGGCATGCCAAAGCCGAGGCCACAGCCCTGGAAGACCTGAATTTGGTCTCCATCGAGTATAAGAAACATGATCCACAGAAGGTTGTGAGCAACCATTTAGCTAATTGTGGGCTCAAGAGGTTTGAGCATGAGAATTCTCCTCCGGATGACAATTTCTGAGGGGTAAGGTCTTATGAATAAGTTCTAGCCCAGATCCGATCCTTGCCTCCTGAAGACACGGACGCTGTATTAAAATTCCAGGACCATAGACGAAGCTGCCTCCCCACTGTGTTGCGAGGTGAGATTCTGGATGTTTCCGAGATGAAACAGAAGGATACTGAACGTCCCAAAGATGCAGCTCCTGACTCGGGAAAATGCCAGGACGAGGGGAAACAAACAAAGAGTACCAAAGCAGAGGCACAGACTCCAGACCCACCAAAGAAACAGAATCCGGAAACCGAGACAAAGACCCTTGAACCGCCAAAGAAGCAAGACCCGGTCGACACCCCAGGAAAATCAGCAAAGCAAATCGGGGAACCCATCACTTCTTTCACCCCCTTGCAGTTGACGCAAGGAGATATCGAAGAAGGATGGATATTCAATGAGGAACTGAGGCCCATAAGAGTAGACGAACTTCCTCCGAACGAGTTTTTCTTTGATAAAAAGAGAAAAGCGACAATAAAGAGGGAATTCTACCAGGAGGGAGAGTCGACCGCTAAGAAATACAAAGTTATGACCGACGGAAAGAATAAAAAGAATGAGAAATTTTCCATTGAGATCACAGGGACGCTAGGAGCATATGCATCGGCGAATCAATTTTCGGTCGGACTTTTAAAGAACCAACTCAAAAGGAAAAAATTTCTGATTAGGACTCTCGAGGCCAGATTGGCCTTGGCCACGAAAAATGCTAAAGGCCAGGTGAGTGTGGAGATAGAGATGGCCTGACTGGCTGATAAAAATGAAATAGAGGTGCTCAAAACCAAGCTCGAGAAAGCACATCTAGTGGTCCGAGACGGTCGGATACAGGCGAACCAATAGAGGACTATGATTGAAGAGCTGCAGGCTCAGGCGACGATCACCGAAAGAAGAATGATCTATGTGGAAATGTTCAAATCCCAGGCCATGGGAATTCAGAGCAGAATCTCTTTGGCTCAGCATAGTTTGCTCGCCAGGATGGGAGAGATCCGAGAAAATTGTCTGTTGGTAAATCGAGATTCCAAGAACCTGACTGCCAGATAAAGGGATGCAGAAGCGGCTTGGGTCACCTTCCAGGAGGTGGTGATATCCACAAATAACAGAGTTTCGACAGGTGCTCCCGGGCTCGCCATCCCAGAACAAACCAGAGGTAATATTCTGTTGAAGGATTGGGAGCATAACATTGCCCTGGGCAAGGAGCAAGTCCAAAAGGTAACCAATTCTTTAGAAGAAGCCTTTAATTCCATAGATGACGATCTGTTGGGTATGGATAGTGGAGGCGATGCAGAAGCATTAATGCAAATGAATGTGGAATAGATCTCACTTGATATGAAAGAGAAGGATGAGAGAGATTTGATCGATATCTCTCAGATAGATATGGTGGACATGGCCCAAGTTGATAAGCACATGATCAAACCCAGTGCGCAACTAAGTTCCCTCGACATCATCAGTGCACAAATGGAGGACAAGCTACAACATTTAGCCTGAGAATGTTACTTCATCGAGGCCAGCTATCAAGAAGAGCCTTTACGGCTCGTATCTCAGCTTGTGGAAAGATGTATTGCCTGCACTGAGTCCGCGCGAAGACGAGAACCTGGCACTAAGTGAAGATAGAGTAGGGGAAATGGAGCGATTTCTCTCTCCTCTGTCATAACTGAAATTTTGCAACTATTGAGATTCTACTTTCTTTGTAAAAATTGTATAAATATACTCCAGAGAGAGATAAATAGGGCTGTACCCTTTTTGAGATTTTGTAAGAGAGTTTTTACATTGAGATTTATTACAAGTAGATCTGAGATTCTCAATTCCGTCACTATTGTATTACAAGTTTGCTTTCTTGTTCCTCATTTTTCAATTTCAATTCATATTCATAATTGATGTGCTTCATTATACTTTAGTACTTCCACTACTATAACGAATAAATTTGGGTTTTCTGTAATTGTTTATTGTCTTTCCTCTGCACCAGCTATCAGTAGTGTAAGACCAATCTGCAGTTTCGGAATTCTACATGTATTTTTTTGTTACATCGGTTATTTTCTTACATATTTTCTTCTCCCATTTACTTCGTGAGATTTTCCCTTGGTAGGAACCTGACACCGTAAACGGCTCAATGTTTTTCTCCCATCTTTCCCCTTTTATTAAAATATAATACAGTTACGGGAACGAGCCTTAGATTCGCATCCGTATTCTAATTCTGCAACCGTAAGTTCTCTTTTACAAGACTAAACTGAGACAACACTTAACCTCTCTTAAATTTTTTTCCTACCTGCACTGTTCCCCCATGACAGTTCCTGTACCAACTCAACCTAATGTTGAACCCAGACTATTGAACCAAACACACATCGCTTTAAACCTTTTCAATACCATCCTTAAAATGACAACTAACTGGGCCGAACTTGAACAAGCATGGGCAGCCATTGAATGAGACATAACTATCCAGGAGTAGTTTGAAGCCAGACAATGCCAACAAAGAAATCTCCCTTAGATTTCTTCTCCGAGGGTTGACATTTCTCCCTTCTCCATATTCTAACCACTTTCGGATGCCTTGACACTGTACTTTTGAGGCTTAAGTACAGACTTAGGAACAACACCTACTATATGCTAGCATAGGAGGACTTGGAGGAGATCACCAAGGACTGGTCGGCGGAACTCCTCATTCCAGTAGAACCTACAGAGATATCCAACATCGACAACCTAGAAACTGTGCAGGATACACCCGGACCTAACAGGACAAAGAAAACTGAAGAGGTTCAAGATTTAGACAGTGCATCCATGAATATTGCTTCCATCTCACCATAGCAAGGAGGTGATGGTGAAGAGTTGAATGAAAAAGAGGTCGAACAACAACAGGGTGATGAGGCTTATCCCCTGAAGAAGAGGAAAGGTTCACCTTTGAAACCTTCCTCTTGGAAGAAAGTGAAGGTCACCATGACCAATATGCAGACTATCCTCACCTCTGATGACTTTGACTTTGACTTCACTGGAAATAACAGATAAACAAGAAGCAAAGCAAGAGGAGCTGTATGATCAAATCAAGACTGAACTCTGAGGGGTACAACAAGCCCTATAGTCTAGCCGCATAGTCCCCACTATGTCAGGAGAGCCATAATTGGGAGATGAGACAACTCAACTCCACCACTTAGCTGATACAATTGAAGCTCTCCTCCGATGAGCATAGGAAGAAACAACACAAGCTACCCAGACTTTGATACAAGTACAAGGGGTACTAGTAGAGAAATGTTGTGCTACAGAATAGGAAAATCTTGCTCTCCAAGCAAAGTTTGATGCAAAAAAAACACAGCTACAACAAGAAAATGAATAGTTGCTCGCGGAGTGACTCGAAGTAAATGAAGTAGTCAACATATCAATTCACTCTGTCATAGTCGTAGAAGTAAAGTATGAAGAGCGCGTTCCACAACAAGTAGCACAACTTGAAGAAGTGATCCAGTAGCTACAACAATGCATAGTAGATTTGGAGCTATGTGCAATACTCAAGACCCCTCAAGATGTAAGAGACCAAAGGGAAGCAATCGCCAGGAGCATAGTTGAAAGGATCGAGGCTCTTACCCTGGAATGTAAGCAGCTCACTGATCGCAGTGCCCTGACATATGAACAACTCACTGAGAGTCCAAAATTAAGAGCACTGGAGTCACAGCTCCAAGAGGCGAAGTATCAAGCTGAAAAGATAGAGGCGCAATTGAAGTCCTTGTCAGCTGTGGAAAGAATGAAGCGCTCCCGAGAGAAACACACTACACAACAACAAATCCATATTATCTAGAGTAGAGTTATGGAGATAACTCAGAAAATCAAACCCGTACAAGAGAAGGCCTATCAATTGTTTACAAAGGTATAAGGCCAAGGAGCAAAGTTAGAGAAAGTTGTCACTACAACAGAACAATGTCTAGAGGGACCTATTAATAATGCATTCATCCATGAGTTCGTTGAAAAGGAGGCCATAACACAATAACATGTTGAAGGAGCTCGATCCAATCTTGAGGCATTCGAAGCAGAACTAGTCAGACCAGAGTGACTCGGGACGAACCACAGGTGAGTGTTGGGGGCCTGTTGGCCCTTACACAAGTTTGGGAGATCCTTGGTCAGGTTGACCTATTTTGGGACTTCGACAACCTGTCGAAGATGGAGCACAAGATGAAGAAGAGATCACTGGATCTCAACCCCTTTTTGGGATTTGGGAATATGTAACGAGAATGGGATGTTGGCCCATGGGTTTACCCATGTTTAGGCCTATTTTGTATGTATAAATAGAAGGCTAAGCAATGTAAGAAGTAGTGGAATAGTGCGCAAGTGTTGTACAAGTTGGCTAAGTTCTAACAGTGGGATCTGTGTGATCAATATTTGTAAGGCTTCATGCATACTGTATGATACTTATATATCTTAGTGCGAGTCATTGTAAGAGACTGTGAAGGCTTTGTGCTGCAATGCAGGAAAGGAGGAACTAGCAAGCTGCACAAATCTCTTGTCTTATGCAGAGTAATGGTTTTGGCTATGTGCATGTAGATGATTGATTGAAGCTAATAAAGAAGAAGAGTTGGTGGACGTAGCCCCAGGGTGGGGGTGAACCACATAAATACTGTGTTATTCTGCTCTGTGCGATGTTCTGATGTGTTTATGTGTTATGTGCTAAGTGCTTTGATATAGATAGAGATATATGTTTATGATTTGTGCTTATGATGACTTTGGATGATAGATCTGACATCTTTGAACTTTATTAGTGCTTGGATCTGCTAGATATGATCTAACTCCTTTGTTAAGTGCTTATATACATTAGATCAGGGTGAATGTTGCAATGATTTGTTTTCTCTGCGGAGTAGATATTGGTTAGATAATGATGAACTAATGGTGTTAATTTCTCTATTAAGTATTATAATCATAGATCTGTGTCCCATCTAAGGTTGCAGACACCTAAGTCTCGCAACCACCCCTGCCTCTACCTCGGGTGAGACTTCATCTGCCTCGCAGGTGTTGCCGAAAGGGCCGGTAGTTAGGGTTTTGTTGGTGTTTTGTTGTAGTGTTGAACGTTGGGTCTGCCCCTGTTCCAACAGGATAAAAAATAAATTATTTAAATACTAAATTTAATGGATAAATTACTAATTGGACAAGTGGTTAGAAGTTGGTTAACCCTAAAATAAGGAAAGTGGGTTAAGATGGTTAAAAGGTAACCCCTTCAGGAAGCTACNGTGTACTATAAGTCAAAGTGGATACAAAATAAATTATTTAAATAATAAATTTAATGGATAAATTTTTAATTGGACAAGTCGTTAGAAGTTGGTTAACCCTAAAATAAGGAAAGTGGGTTAAGATGGTTAAAAGGTAACCCCTTCAGGAAGCTACATGAAAGTATAAATAAGAGGCAAGGCTCTCTCATTTTAAATCACACTTGAGAATATTGAATATCTATAGGTGACTGAGGTAACCAAAGGATATCTAAGCCAAATTTCAGAGAGAAGGTGAAGTAAAGAAGGCTGAAATTCAAGGGAGGACAAATTCTTTTGATGATGCTTTCTAAGGTATGTTATTTACAGGTCATCTCACCATTTTCACAATAAATTTGTTTCTAGAATGATTCAGACCATGAAATTTATAGGCCATTAAAAAAAACATATCCAAGTATCTATGGTACGTATTTCAGCTTATGGGTCATTGTAGTTTTGGAGTTACACTCCGTGGAAAATAGGGTTTGTGGCTAGTCATTAAACTAGTCTAAAACAAGTGTTTTGGGTAAAAATGCCATAACTTCTTCATAACAGATCCAAATTAAGTAAGACCAAAGGTGTTGGTTAGAGTACAGTCTGTAGAATTTTCAGATCCATACAACAAATATTTTGTGTGGGGCACGCTCTACAAGTTTTCTCTCTAGAATAAACAATAATTCAACAAGGTATGCCATTTTTGCTATAACTCCTTTTATGAGAGGTTCCAAGTAGTGACACCTAGAGGAATTGCATAAAACACACTAAATAACATTGTGTACTATTTTCAAATCTTTATTCATTACAAGTACATAGTTATGATTATTTCAATTTAGGGTTGTTGACTAATCCAAAACTAGTCATGTGAGACTAAAGAAAAGTTTGATGAAAATGATAGTCTCTTGTTGTTAAAGTCAATGAAGGTTTGTAGGTATGTGATCATATACACCATGTCTATTACAAAGTTAGAAATCATATTTGGATGATGAAATTGATGAGGGATTTTGGTTGAGGTACATGTTGGGTACATGGTTGAGACAAGTAGTTGATGAGTTGGCACATACATGAGGTGTATAGTTG
>SNQJ01S0070397.1:0-23934 GCA_010110895.2 Picea sitchensis | reverse complement strand
CATGAGGTGTATAGTTGATGATGTTGGTACATCTTGATGAGTCATAGTTGATGAGTAATTGATACATGATTGGTACATACTTGGTACAGGGTTGAAGACACTTGTTAGTAGTATTATTGACATATGGTTTATGGATGATGTAGCATACTTGTATTGGTATATTATTAGAAGCACATATTGATCTCGGTGATGATTATGAGTTGTTATGTTATACTTGGTTGATGCACATATTTGAGAGTTGTCTTTGTGATTGATCTTGTTGAGTAGATTTGATTTCATTGATAAGATTGATGAGACAGGTTGTTGTGATAGGTTGTTTGGATAGGTTGTTGTGACATGTTATTTGTACAGGTTTGGTGCATGGTTGATGTACTTTTTCATGGTACAGGTTGGTGTATGGTTGATGCACTTATTTATGGTACAAATTGATAATAGGTTGAGGTACATGTTGATGCATGGTTTAGGTTATTGGTACATGTTGTTTGGTGCAGGTTGATTTGTACATGTTTACAATAGTATAACTCGCAGTGATAGTGTGACAGTGGTTCCATAATTCTACCTATATATCAGGGCGGTTGGACGGGGTAAGGTGCTATAGTAGGAAAACCCCCCTTATGGACTACACTAAGGTTCAACATGTAGGTATATCTAACTGTCTAAAAGTATCCTAATTTTCTAACTACCCTAAACATACCCCAAATTCATACATGAAAGACAAAGTGAAAAGATCAGGTAACTTTACCTTTTACTTTACGTTCGGTGTTGATCCTCTCGTGTTCGATAGTTTCGTTGACTGCAAGCCTCCTCCCAAGGCTGACCTACATTTACAAATAGACAAATAGGAAAATACAAACATGTATCTCATATATAAATCATGGGTTAGATGTTAGAATAAAACATAAATCAAATACAAACATTTGACACATCATATTTCGGGACAAGAAAATTATTTCTTTTATTGATATCATAATGTTTACTTACAACAAGGTCGACGACTACTCCACGAACCTGGTCCAATATCCTCTTCACCAAGATCCAATTGCACCTCCGCATATCTTTCTCCTCTCAACCTCTCCCTTAGGAAAATGGAATAGGCTTATGATGGAGGAAAAAGGGAAAAAATGGGAAATTCTGATGCAAATCTCACAAGGTGGCTGCAATTCCTTGGGGCAAGGAGGGGATGTGAAACGGGTAGAGTTTCATTGTTCTTATGCTTATCTTAGGAATGATATCACAACACCTCCTTTTGTATGAAAAAAGGATGGTTATTCGGTGGGTGACATTCCATAGGCGGTGGGTCAGTTGGGAAATTACCCAATAGCCCATAATCTCAACAAATTCCTTGAAATGTTTTAATTTTTGCAACTTTTTCAAGTATACGTGGGCTGTAATGGTTCAACTAGTGTATGTATGCAGGCTATAGTGGTGCAATAGGTGTGTGTATGTAGGCAGTAATGGTGCAAGGCATGTACATCTTCAAAAATAGTTTTTTTAAGAAGAGTTACTCAGTGATGGCTTGGCAAAAATAGCAAGTAAGAGGGCCAAATGCCAATTATCCATGTATGGAGAAATTTAGGGTTATAACAGTGAGAAGTTTCCATGGATTAGCAAGTTTCTATCGGAAGTTCATCAGAAATTTCAGCAAAATTGGTGCACAAATGATGGATATAGTGAAGAAAAGACATAAGTCTTTAAAATGGACATAAGAGGCTGCGAAAAGATTCAATATATTGAAGGAGAAGATAATAGAACAACCGATTCTAGTTTTTCTAGATTTCAGGAAGACAATTTAGGTGAGGTGTGATGTGAGTGGAGTTGCAATTGGAGCGGTATTGAGCCAAGATAATAGGCCTGTTGCATATTTCAGTGAGAAGTTAAATGATACTAAGAGAAAGTACTCCACCTATGATAAAGAGTTCTATGCCATAATTCAAGCTTGAAGAAATGGAGTCACTATCTCGTTCCAAAGGAGTTTGTTTTGTATAGCGATAATACAGCTTTACAATTCATAACCCGACAAGACAAGTTAAACCAAAGAGATGCCAAATGGATAGAGTTTATGAAAATTTTCACTTTTGTCATTAAACATATTTATGTTAATGATAACAAGGTTGTTGATGCATTGAGCAGGGGATGTTTGATTCTGCAGGAATTTCAAGTGAAAACCTTGGGGTTTGAACACCTTAAGGAAATGTATCATGATGATCCAGATTTTAAGGAGACATATGAAGCATGTGTGAATCATGTGCTCAGAGATAGAAGCCAGTGGGCCGAATGTATAATTTAGGATGGGTTTTTTTTCAAAGGGTGCCAGTTTTGCATACCAAAGTGCTCGATGAGGGAGAATTTGCTGAAGGAAAAACATAGTGGAGGTCTAGCCAGAAATTTCGACCATGACAAAATGTTTGCACAGTTGAATGGTTTGTACTATTGGCCAGGTATGAGAATAGAGGTGAAGAAGTTTGTGAACATATGTAATATTTTCCAGTATGAAAAGGGAAAGAAGAAGAATAATGGGTTGTATCAACGATTGCTTATTCCAGAGCGGCCTTGGGATGCAATAAGCATGGATTTCGTGTTGGGATTGCCAAGAACACAAAGAGGAAGTGATTCCATATTTGTGGTAGTTGAAATATTTTCAAATATGGTGCACTTTATTCCATGCTAGAAGACCAATGATGCAACACATGTTTCTAACTTGTTTTTCAAGGAAGTTGTAAGAATTCATGGGTTTCCCAAGAGTATTGTTTCAGATAGGGATACCAAGCTTGTTGGTCATTTCTGGAGAACATTGTGGAAGAAGTTGGGAACAAAACTATCCTTTAGTTCTACATATCACCCTCAAACGGATGGACAGACTGAGGTGGTGAACCAAAGTTTAGGAGATTCACTGAGAAGTTTGGTCACTGAACATCATAGCCAGTGGGATCAGATTCTAGCACAAGCGGAGTTTTCTTACAATGACTCAGTGAACATAAGTACCAGAAGGAGTCCATTTCAGATAGTGTATGGAATGAATTTGAGAGGAGTGTTAGAGTTAATATATTTGGAGTAGAGTGAATTTAGGAGCGTTGGAGCCGAAGAATTCACTGCAGAAATGCAAGAGCTTCATAATCAGATCCAAGAGAAGTTGAAGAGGAACAACAATCAATATAAAGGAAACTTCAATTTGAATTTTGAGATCAATTTCTAGCACATCTTATAAAGGAGAGGTTCCCAAGGGGAACATATAATAAACTAAATATGAAGAAGATAGGGCCGTGAAAAATCCTAAGAAAATTTGGTGAGAATGCTAATGAGATAGAGCTGCCATAAGATGTGGGTATACCGCCCATATTCAACGTTGCAAACTTGTATCCTTACGGGGAAGATGGAACCAGAGGATCTGAAGATCAGAAAGAGATCCACTGGAAAAAGAAGATGCTTGTAGTAGAAAAGATACAGATGGAGTAGATCGTAGATCGACAAATTGGTATGAATATTAGAAGAAATATAGATTTTGAGTATTTAGTAAAGTGGAAAGGAAGATTCCCACACGGGTGTAGACGGATTGGCAAGTGCCATGTAAATGGAAGGAAATTTGTAAAAAATGAATTCTCATGTTCGATTCTCACCTGGATTTAGTCATGCACCATTCTTGTGGGTTGGGTGGTTGCACCTAGGGTTATAGTGGTAGCCGACGGGGATCGACCCCGTGTCACGCAAGTACGAAGTACGAGAACCGCGAGTTGCCGATTCCCCTAGTAAAAAAAATAAAAATAAAAAAAAAATAAAGTGGAAAGGAAGATGCCAATTGGGTAAGAAAAGAGGAAATCCAAAAGCATGGAAGGTCAACGCAGGAGATCATGGACATGAGTCCATGAATTTTTCAACCCGAGGAATATGATGCAGGAGCATCGCCAACAAAGCATGAGTGGAGGACAACTAGGTGCACTAGTGTGCATTTTGAAGAATTCTAAAATTTGAAGAAGGTGTATCACACAAAGTTTTTGAAAATAATTGTAATTAAAGAACATGTTTAATGATATGAAGCTGGATGATTTCATGAGGACATAGGAGAATGCAATTTATTTTAATGAAGCTGAGTGCAGTATAGATTTGATGTGTTCGATCTTATCTGTCTGTCACAAATACTTATTGTAATAAATTCTAAATATTTGATAGATTTTAATTCGATAGGATAGCTCTAGAGTAGTTGAAGGGATGAGATCAAAGATCCCCTCTTGTATAAATCTTTGTATTGTTTCCCAGTAGAGGTTGTTGATGGTTTGTGGAAGTTATTGTCATAGCTATTGAATCTATTGTATATGTTTTATAAGAAGTTGAAGCTTATCAGAGTTTATAAACACATGTAAATATCGGTTGAATGAATATAGCATAGGAGCATTGTCCCAAATGGTCGGTATTGTTGTGTCTATCTGAATGAATGGCAGAATTTATGTTTATTTGAAATTCTCTGTTATTTCTTGTTCTTCTATGTATGAGTGCATTTACACAGTTGAATGTATGAATCTATAAAGATTTAGATAATTTTGAATTGTTTCTCTTCTACGAGAAAGTGAAAGTGTGCATAGTGTCCACAAGGAGTGCATTGACAGAGTCTGTTTCGACTCACGATATCAGAAGAGATAATGTGAAATTTATATGTGCAAGGAGTGCATGATAGAGTGTTTTGAATCAGAAGCTCAGAAGGAGTAATGAAATTTGTCTAGATAGAAGTTAAGTAGTGGAGGAGGACGTGTTGCAAGGCGTGCACAAGATGAAATTTGACTAAGTGTCGAAAAGAGTATTCTAAGGAGGAAAAAGTTCAAGGAGGAACAAAGCTCAGGAGGAAGAGTCATGATAAATATTCAAAGGGAGGAGTCCTTTGAGGTCTCACAGAATCAACAAAGCAATATCTGTCTAGGAGGGATCGGGATTGTTCTAGACCGTCAGATCTGGGAAGAGTTGCACAGAGGCTAGTCATGAGGTGTTTCAAAATTTTAGAGTTCAGAGAATTTCAAAGTGTTTAGAAGTGGGATCGACGAAGTCGCAAAGTCGTGAAGCGAATCTTAACTATTGGTTGCAAGGAGACACGTCTGGGAGTTAGAGGTTCGAAGAAGTGGTGTGTGGAGTATGTGAAATTTTGCGAAGTCACGAAACTCGAAGTACAACTGGACTGTCAAATCCAGTGAGACATGTGGAAAAGATTCGTGGATTTGGGGAAAGGTGTTTTAGAAGGAAACAAAGGAGGAGGTTGCAATATCATTGAATCTGAAGTTACAAAAGGGTTGGCTCGAGGTCACAGCCCGTGGTCACATCAAGGGAAGAGTCTAGCATGAGACTAGTACTCATGAATCAGTGTTGCCAAGTGCCAGAGAGTGGAGTTGCAAGTAGTCTGAAATTGCAGGTGACATCAAGGGGACCTGTGTGTGTGTGTGTTGATTGTTCAGGGTTTTTTGAAGGTCCAAAGAGCTAATTCGGCTTAGGAGATTGAAGATCCAAGACCGGTAGGTCGAAAAATCCCCAGGAGGGAAGGGGGGTTGTATAAAAAGTACTTCATGTTGCTTATTGATGATTACACTAGAATGACCAGGGTCTTTTTCCTCAAGAAAAATTCAGAAGCATTTGAATGTTTCATGATATTAAAAGAGATGGTTGAAAACGAGTCTGATTTAAAAATCAAGTGCTTAAGATAAGATAATGGAGGTGAGCTCATGTCTAAATAATTCATGGATTTCTGTGAAGAACATGGAATAAAAAGTCAGTTCTCAGTAGCTAGGACACCTCAACAAAATGGAGTTGTTGAAAGGAATAACAAAATTGTACAGAAAATGGCTAGAACCATGTTGAAATATTCCAAGTTGAGCAATATATTTTGGGTACATGAAATACATACAACCGTTTGTATCTTTAATAGAGGAATGATTATAAGTAACAATGATAAGACTCCATATGAACTATGGAAGGGAAGATCGAAAAACGTCAAGCACTTTAGAGTTTTTGGAAGTAAATGTTACATTAGAAGAGAAGATAATAATTTTGGAAAATTTGACTCTCAGGTTGACGAAGATATACTAGTTGGATACTCAAGAAAAATCAAGGAATAAAATTGTTATAACCTAAGACTCAAAAAAATAGTGGAAATCATCAATGTAAAAGTTGATGAAACAAATGTGTTGAAGACCAGGAAAGAAAGAAGAAATTCCAAAGAGCAGGAAGCATAAGATGAACTAAAGAAATAAGTAGAAGAAGAAGAAGAAGAAGAAGAAGAAGAGAAGCAACTAGAAGCAGAGAAAGAAGAAATAAAAGACAATCAAAAATATCTCTAGAAACCTTCTAAGACACCTAAACACTAGTATCAGAAGAATCATTCACCAAAAAAAATCATTGGGGATGAAAATGCAGGAATATAAACTAGAAGAAGCAAACAAGCACATAAACCAAAACAAAGACATCTATCATTATTATCCACAGTTGAACCAAGAAACTTTGATGAGGCCAACAATGATGAACATGTTGGACACACCTACCACACTCAGAGGGGGGGTGAATGAGTGTGGGGCTCTTTTTCCCAAAACTTTCCTCTTGCACAAAACTTATCAATTAGCATTCAACATTTATTCATTACCCATTGCTGTCATTTATAACAAGTTAGATGTAGGCACATATCAACAATATATCATCAACAAGTCATCATCATAATGGGCACAAATAACACAAGATGTATGTACAATTTTCTTTTTATTATGGACTACAATCCTTGGGTTTATTAACAACAACTAAATAGAGTACAACTCTACAAGAGCACCGGCTTTATATGCAATACTTAGCTTACATTCTCAGCACCAAATGAGATGAGGCAACAATCCTCAACAGATATCAATCTGTCAACAGGTACACGACCTGTCAATAGTGTAGGCCACGTGTGCACACACCCTGGATCACTACAACCCATGTGTGAACACGGCCAGTGTATAATGTAACAAGTGTATGCTCTTGAACAACTAGGGTTTTGCTTTGCTTCACATGCTCAGATCCTCTGCAACTTGCAATCACTTTCTCTTCTGTCTTCCACTATCCAAACTGACCCATAGCCAGTCACAACACATCCAAGCTCTCCAATAGCTTGCTCATGCTCCACAATAAATCAATATGAATGCTATCTCAATCATGTATAAATAACTAGTATACCATTGCAATCATGTCACTACTGAATCACAAGAGTGTTGCTCACTCCATCCACCAAATCAACCATGTTGAGCCACATCATAGAAGCCATACCAATAATTCCCTAAGCATTTGAAACATATCAAACAATAACATCTATCAAGACAATAATGTAACCATACTAGTGTCTTAGTGATAGATCTAAGGCCATAGAATGCAGATCTGGAACCTGCCTCATCATCCAAGAGCTTGGAACCAACTCAAACACAAATCTCCATGAGGTTATTCAGTCCACGCTCCCTGTATATAGTCATCCCACATGTACACTCACCCTATACACAGCTAGCTCACATGTACATGCACCCTATACATAGACAACCTGTGTTGGCATCAGAAAATAGGGTTTTCTATGAATCTGAGACTTTTGCCGTTAAGATCTCCGACATTGTCGAAACTTTGATGTGTCCATGAGATCCTCCTCTCGCTCTCTTCCTCAAAATAGATCTTCAATCATGCTCAAGAGATCCACTCCAATAAGATTCTCTCACAAGAGGCTCTCCATCAATACTACAAAAGATATTCAAGAGAAGCTCTCCATTGATCCACAAAAGGATTCTTACCAAATGTGCATTTTACAAGAGATCCTAGCTTCTTATCTATACTTTCATCTTCTAGGTCACTTAACCTATTTTTAGGTTACTTAACCCATTTCTAGGTCACTTAACCTATTTTCCTTATTTTAGGGTTAACCACTTTCCATGAATAGAAAGTTCTCCAATACTTTATCATTTAAATACTCCGCTTCTTGTTTTGTCACTTCGTTTTATTATATAAAATAATCTTTCTTGTTTTTCACTTTACTTTATCATTTTAAATGATGATTTCTTCTTTCAAGCACTTTGACCTTTAGGACGCAAAGGCATCTTCATATGGGGGTCCTCCAACCTCATAAGGCTGACTCTCAAACCGTGAGTTATGTGACATTCCACATACCACGAGTAATGTCAAGCACTATCCATATGGGATGGTTCTCCAACAACTTCATTAATATTCATCTCATTTATTACACATACAAGCATGGGTCCTCAACTTCTCTAGGATAAATCAATCAATAAAGTGTCTTCCCATGGGGATTTCACCATAAAGAGGGACCACTTTGGATTTCATCCATTTGTACATATTATCAGCATGATAAGACAATAATGATTCATCTTTGCATCCAATTCATGGATGCAAAGATGAATCATTATATATCAACTATGCATCATGTATCAATGACAACTCATTGATCATCTTCATCAATGCATCATATCAATGATCCATGCTTTATCAATTGGTTTCCACTTGAACATATATCATTTTCGAGGGTATATCAATGTCATGCTATCCCAATATATCATTCTCATCAGGGAATCATATCAATCAATTATGTGACATCAAATGAACTAGACCTTACATCAATGACATATGATCCAACAATCTCCCAAATAATCAAACCATTGGCATCAATGACAACATTATCAACAATCTCCCCTTTGGCATTGATGGAAATACCAACGTGAATGTCAACCAATTGCGAATTATTGATGTCAACATGTAGACAAGGCATGCTCTACATCCATAGTCCAATGTGACTATCTCTCCTCATCAATCTCCCATCAATAGACATCAATCACATCAATGTGATTATCTCTCCCCTTGACATCAATGGCAAGGGTCATTCTCCCCTTGGGGTTTCTCCCCTTGTCTGAGTGTCTTTGATATTCCTCTGAATGATATCTCCCCTTTGAACAAGGGATATCAATATGATGTAATGATGAAAATATCCGAACACTCATACTCCCCTGTGACCATCACTCCCTCCACGAATTAATGCCTCTATGTTTCTTTATTCAAATATGGGTCTCTTTTCTAGGGTGCATTTGATGTCTTCCTTCTAGAAGCATGGGAAGAAAAGAATGACTCCCCTAAGGGTATGTCTCCCCTATCTTCTATGCAAGATGAAAAATATGATACCATATGATGATCCTTGGACATGTTCATACATAACACTTGTGCCATACCATACATAAAGATATGTGCAAAAATAGAGAGATCATAGACAATATATACACCAAATTGCATCATGTACCCAAAATGTGCCCACATCATGCACAACACCCATTTACATCAACTATGTACATCAAAAATGTGCCAAAGATATCATATGTTAAGGTCCTAACCAGCACATGGGTAGATCGAAATATATTAGGATGTAATAAAGGTCAATATTAATAAGACCTTTCAATAAAATAGAATAAAGATTGGATGTAAAGAAGACCTAATAGAAGCTTAAAAACTAGAGGATCTTCCTCTAGATGCTTCTTTAATTATAAATAAGTGGGGTATGAGAACTAAGCTTGGATGTTATTGTAACCAATTTGCTTTCGATTGGAGTTCTTATAAGGAAATTTTGTGGTGTGCTATAAGATCAAGTGCTATTTCTGTCCAAGTGTTATTTTAAATTGCTATTAAGTATATCATTTGTTATTTTGAAGATTATCATTTTTGGATAATTCTTTGTTATTATTTATTTCTAGCATTTGTTTTATTACGCGTATTTTATATATCTGGTATCTTTAAAAGTGGTATCAAAGCACTCCTTGGCAGAAATTGTGGGTATTTTTTTTTTTTTTTTTTTTTTTTTTTTTTCTTTCTAATTTATTTTATTTACAGGTCATATCACCATTGGTCGGGGATTAATACATGTATGAAATACAAGTGTTACTTAAGAACACATTTGTTGGATACCCTTGTAACCCTGTTGGTACCTTGGTGGTGGCGCGTAGGACAACACGTGTGCAGGACCGACTCTGGAACTCACGAAGCCCTCACAGCCATGAATAAACTTAATAAGCCTGGAATTTCTTTATATGTGTCACCGAGAACAACACTAGGAAAGATACTCTCTAGTAACTGGGTGGTCGGGTAGTATGGGCTATAAGTGCGGTCTATCCTCCTTAGTTAGTGCCACAGGATATTGGGCAGTACTCATTGGACATATGTCAGAGGCTATGGCATAGGGTGAAACCCTTGTCTGTAGAGACCCTGAATAACTAGCCCTTGGGGAACATAAACAACAATATAAAACAGAATTAAATCGTGAGATCTATTAACCCATCATCCGTATTCGGGTTTGCTAAGTAAATACTCACGGTTCGGGGAATTTGGGAGTTCAACCTTTGCGAAGCATTCTTAGGGACGAAAGCATAACCCTTGACTATAAAAAAAAAAAAAAAAAAAAAAAGAATTATAGAATTTTTTTTACCATTATTTGAGACCTATTCCATTAGACTGTCTCTTGGCCCTCATCACTTTTCCCCATATCATTTTTATGCAAAAATTTACCCATCCTCCTTTCAGGTCCACCCATTTCACCATTTGAGACCTATTCCATTAGACTCATCTCTTGTATATCACTTTCATCCATATCATTTTACTGCAAAAATTTATGACCCCACCGTACCCTTTTAGGTCACGGAGTCCTCATATTTATGCCGGTAACCAGAGCTAGAGGAGTCTCGCTTCAACACCCGCAACATAGTTTACTTGAGACCCAACAAGAAGTGCAACAACTTAATACTACTCTTGTCTCTCGTGATGCCTCCATAAATACCTCCATAAACGCATACGTCCATGTAGCCGTGCAGTCCACAACGGCGGAAGTAAAAAATGAACTTAAATCTGTCGTTGTAGCACTCTACACCAAACTCAAATCCTCTGATGATGATGCACCTAAAAAGGTTGAAGGGCTTCTACCCATTCCTTTCAACGCATCATTTCAAAGGGACTGCTCTCTAGCGGGTGGATGTGCTAAATTTGATAAGCAGAGACCCACTTGGTTGGGTCACACAAATGGAAATTATTTCTCTCTCTACAACATCACCGATGACTTGACCAAACTCGGTATGGTGTTCTCCATCTCGATCAAACGTTGGCAATGGTGGCAATGGAGAGAAAAACTTCGTCCCGAGGATATATTCTTGGACCCAATTTGTTGCTAAACTTTATGAACACTTTGACTGACACCAACCATTTTGGGTTTGTTTGACCAAAATTGAAGCAATCAGGAGACGCGGTCGAAGATTTCATAGTCGCATTTAATGCGGCACTGACGAGGGGCATGATTGATGCCTTCTTTTCGAGAGTTCTTCATCCGGTGGCCTCAAGGAGGAGGTTGGGCCCATGTCCTCATGGCTCGGAGCTCACGACTTGGGTGGAGGCTACCAAAAAGCCAAGAAGCACAGCAAATTGTTTCCTCTCAAAGGCAAGCCTTCCTTTTTTCAGCCTAAACGGCCAAACCCCACTACTCCCTAAGCTCCCTTAAAAATCCAAGTGACCCGGGATGAAATGGATGAAAGACAGCTCAAAGGCCTCTGTTATAGCTGTGATGACAAATATTTTCCCGATTACAAATGTAGGGAACAAATCTCTTTATGGCCATCTCGGGGATATTCAAGAAGGCGATGATGACACTTCCCTTGTTACAGAATCACCCGAGACTTACGAAATAAACCCTCCTTCAGAGCCTCCTGCTGACAGACCATCATTTCCCTCAATGCTCTCACGGCTTCTACGCCCCAAACTCTCAAGCTGTCGGTTATATCAAGCACCGAAAAGTCATCATCTTGGTTGATAATTGGCGGCACCCACAACTTTATTCATCCATGCGCCCAAGAACCCTTTGCTATATCCATGTACATTTAATAATTCAAATCATGATTGCCAATGGGGGCTCTATATGAAATTTGGAAGCTGACTGTGAAATAATAGCGATCTCAAATGGAGGTGACTACAACCTCAAATCTCATATGTTTGCTATTGACATGGGAGGTTGTGACATTGTGTTGGGTGCGAATGGCTCAGAACCTTGGGCCCATTCTCATGGACTTTCAAAAATTAACCATGCAATTTGATCAAAGCGACCGCAAACATAAATTTCAAGGCATCAACGCGAGGTTCTCACGAAATCATCAGTTCTCGCCATGGAAAATTGCTCCAAAAGGTCATTCGGGTGTCGCAGCCCAACTCCGGCCATTCAAACCACGAGGATCCCACCCGTGCCCCAGACCTCCAAAATATCTTGTCTAAACATCAAGCGGTATTCTCCTCCCCAAGGACTTCCCCCTTCCGGTGGTGTCCATGATCATTCCATACCCCTTGTCCTGGAAGACTTCCCCACAACATACGTCCATATCGCCACCTTTCCCGAATGAAATTGAAAAAATGGTCGGGAACTCCTTACTTTGCCGGTGTCATCCATCCTAGCATGAGTCCTTACTCCTCTTTGGTCATCATGGTCTTAAAGAAAGAGGTTCTAGCAAGCATGTGTCCTGACTTCGTGCCCTCAATAAACTCACCATCAAAGACAAATTCCCATTACGGTCATTGATGACCTCTTGGAAGTAGTGAATTTAATTCTTCACCAAACTTGATCTTCGCTTCGGGCTATCACGAGATCCATATGAAAGAGTCCGAAATTCCCAAGAAGGCCTTTCGCACCCATGAGGAGGCCACTGAATTTTGGTCATGTCCTTTGGTTTTTGTAACGCCCCATCCACCTTTCGAGCCTCATGAACCATATGCTCATCCTTTTCTTAGTCATTTCCTAGTTTTTCTTTGGCGATATTCTCATATATAACCAAGACATGGAAAGACCATCGACTCATGTGGATCAAGTCCTCGTGACCTACTTTCATTTCGGCACCGACTTTTCCTCAAGCGGTCCAAATGTGCTTTTGGTGCATCCAAATTAGAATACTTGGGTCATCTGGTGGGCGGGGATGGCGTCAGGGTGGACCCAAAGATTGAAGCTATGCGGATTGGCGCGCCTAAGACTCTCAAGATCACAGGTAGTTTTGGGCCTCTGAGGATATTATCATAGGATTCGTCAGAATATGGAAGAATGTCACGGCACCAGCGGCTCTCCTTGAAGAACTCCTTCACTTGGACTGACCGCTGATCAAGCTTTCAAACTTTGAAGATAGCCATGCGCACCACTCCAGTTCGGCTCTCCCGACTTCACAAAGACATTTTGTGTTGGAATGCACGGCGCGCCGGGGAAGGGTAGTGCTGTCCTTATGCGGAGATTGACCTTTGTCCTTTCACGAGAAAACATTGTCACGAAGAATGCAAAAGGCAAACCTATTTATGAAAAAATAATGTTGGCCATTACGCATCTTGAGTTAATTATGATCCCTTATCTCTTGGAAAGCGATTCCAAATTAAGGCTGAGATCATCAAAGCCTCAAATACTTTAAGGAACAACGCATTTCCTCACGGGGAGCAACAAAATGGGTCACTAAGCTTTGGCTATGATTATGAGATAATTACAAGAAGGGCCGAACGATGTAATTGGCGAGATGCAACTTTGTCAGGGGAATTATGAAGACGAAGGATCCTTTTCTCTTTCCTTCATTGTACCATATTGAGTACGCAAAGTTGTGCACTAAGAATGGCGCGGACCTAAAGCTGCATCTGGTCGATGAAGAACAGGCATGCTCCCCAGGGGTACTCTTGCCTCGATGATGAGATTCGATAAAAAGGTTGTTTGTGTTTAAGTAAACAATCCAGCTCAAATCCACGGTGCTTTATGAGCTTCATGCCACTTATATTTCGGGGTTCACTAAAACATATGATAGAGTTAAATGTTCTTTTTGCGGGATGGTATGAAGCGGGGAATCGAATTAGGTTGTGGCATTTGAATGTAAGGGTATGCCAGCGCCAGCAAGGGAGAAAGCAGTCAAATCTCTAGAGCACACTCAACCCTTCAATTCCCCGATATTTGGAAGGATATATATATATGGATTTTATTACGGAGGCTTACCCAAATCGGGAATAAATCGATTGATAATGGTGGTGGTCGTCGCCTTTCCAAGTATGCCCATCTTTGTTCTCTTCCCCACCCATTTCTTTGCATCTCTGGTGGCCCAAATTTTCATGGATCCGGTCTTCAAGCTTCATGGCATGCCAAAATCTGTTGTTTCGATCGAGACCCAACTTTCTAGGCAATTTTGGCACAAGAACTATTTAGGCTGCAAGGCACACAATTGCATCTCAACAAAACTTATCATCCCTAGACTGATGATCAAACTGATTTTTTTTAACAAGTGTTTGGAAACCTATCACGAGGTTCTTTGCATCGGAAAAACAACACGAATGGGCTCAATGGTTACCCCTCGCCCGAATGGTGAACAACACCATACCATACATTACTTTCGCGCTGACTCCTTTTTGAGCTGATGTATGGGCGGAAGCCCAGATGGGTTCTCACTTACGGTACTTTTCGAAGGGTCTAGGCGTCGATGACCAAACACTTCACGGTCCGGCGGAATATCATGCGTGCCCTTAAAGAACTGGTCATGGCGAGGCAGATGAAGTAGCAAGGATCAAGGTTAAACCGGGCGACAATTTGTAGAAGGAGATCGAGGGTGTTTAGAACGCAGCCATATAAGCAAACTTCCCTCAAGGCGGCGATTGTCGGAAGCTAGCACCCAAATTTTATGGCCCTTTACGGTGGTTCTAAAGTGTGTGGGACAAGTTGCATATCAGTTAGCTCTACCTAGTCATTCGAATTTACATGTTGTTTTTCATGTTTCATTCTTGATGAAGGTGATTGGAACCATGTGACAACTTCAAACCAACCTTCCGAGTTGAAGAAGGATCCATTTGGCTGCAACCGGAAGCAGTTTTGGACCCGGAGATGCTGCGTCAGCGAACCATCAGGAAGTGCTCGTACAGTGGAAAAACATGACTCGGCGAGATGCCGCGGAACCGGCTACATTCTGCGGCGGTTTCACATCTCAAGCGCGAGGACAAAGGGTACGTTTTAGAGGCGGACATATTAAGGTCCTAACCCACATAGGTATGAATCAATGTATTCGGATGTAATAAAGGTCAATATTAATAAGACCTTTCAATAAAATAGAATAAAGGATGTGAGACTGTCGAAGCTTTCGCTTCTGAAGGATCTTCCTCTAGATGCTTCTTTCAGTATAAATAGAATTGTAGGTGTGAGAACCCTAGCTTGGATATTATTATGTGAGTTTAACAGGTTGGGTTGCCCCCTCGAAGGGGCTTGTGAACATTGCTATGCGGATCGGTGCTGTTACGTTTGCTGTTAATATATATCATTTACATTATTATTTTAAAGAGGTTATGTGGATGAATTTCGCATTTATTACATTTATTTTCTAGCATTTCTTTTCTGTGCATATTTTATATATGCGGTATGCTGCATCATCCATGAAATGTATCCACCATATGCCAACATGTGCATCTACCAATATGCCAAACAAATACCATCCATGAGTGTACCATCATGCATCGTACTTTCACCTAGCAAGTATATCAGCCATGTCCAATAAGCTAAGACTCCCCATTGATGTACAACATGACTATCAACTTAACTCACTCACTACATGTCTCAATGTGTAGCCCTATCCATGCATAATCCATGCACCATGATATCCAACAATGCCATGTTCTTCAATAATGCATCATAAGATATATAAATGAAACTTCAAAAGAAATTACCGATGTACTCCAACGGTCGATTAATCAAACCATACTCATGGGTTGGTGTCACGCACTCAATATTTTATTTTACACTTAGGTGATCTAATAGAACCATGAAAACATGTAGCAAATAGTGTTATAACCTGCAATAAACAATGTTGGACTCTGCGATTATAAGAGTTATACCATCACATCAAACTCCAAGCCATGTGCATTGCATTTTTCCCAAGGTTTTACAACATATATGCGGCCTGATGCATAACAGAGCGTGTGTGTATGCGAACTATTCAAGGTCAGTACGTGTATTCATGTGACTGTCACCACTGTCAGTTGTGTGTGCCTTAGTAGATGACGCATTTGAACTAACCTTCAATCTTTCATTCTGATTTTGCTGCTGCGATATTTCTTCACCCGCCACGTAGATGACCCTTCTCTTCGGAACTTGGGCTCTGAGTATCCATATTTTTCAAAGATGTATTCCTTTCTTACTTCATTGCTTCTTCTAGCCATGCTATGTGAATTCCTCATCATGGACTTTTCTTCTTGTGTTCCGGCACTCCCTAGGATTTGTGGCCAAATCCTCTGGGTTAATGGCATCTCATGGGGGATTCGGTGGCTGACAATGTGTCCTGTTTGATCACATCTCCAGCACCTGGTGGTGTTGTAAGTCTTTCATTATATCTCCTTTCTTAAGATATGCATTCCAAAGCTTTTGTGACCATATCCATTACATGATAACAATTCCCATGAAAGAAATGCTTTCATACCTTTGCTTTGGTGTCCCAAAATGGCTTCTTGCTTTGTACTTTTGAAATTTTCTTTGCCTTGTGGCCAGATGGTTGTTTTCAACATTGTCTTCCTTCTTTTGATGGACTTACCTCATGCTTCTTTGAGGTGCTTTGCTTCAACATGTTTATCTTCCCCTTTTGTATCAAGACCTTATCACGTGATATTCTTTTTCTTTCCAAGATCTCATCCAAAATTAGTGAGCTATTCAAGAATTTGTTTGACTCCTCCACCTTCTTTCTAAGGTCAACAATTTAGGCTTCTAACTTGCAACATGAATCTTCCTTTTCATTTATTTGAATATTCAATAGTTCCTCTATTCTTTTGGCTTCTTCAATTTGGGTCTTGAGATGGACAATAGTTTTCAAAACTTTTACTAATCCTCATCATCTATATTCATTCTTCTTTTCCATTTTAGTCTTGTGATCTATTTTCCTTTCTTCTAATTTCAAGACTCTCTTCTTGTTCTTTAGGCGACCCTTCTTGAAAGATGTGCCTTTGACTCCTCTAGAAACTTCTTGGTGTTGCTCACGAGAAAGATGGTTATAGTGTGTATAAAAAATGACCACTCCTATACATATATAAACCCTCTTCAATTTCCTTTTTGGGTTTTAATGATTTCCTTCTATTCTTTCATGGGATAATTACCATCAAACTTTACACAAGCTATATCTGCATCTTCTTCTTCACTTGTGAGAAAAATTCATCATCATCATCACATTTGCATTTTAAAGAGGGATTTGAGTGTTCTTTACCTTCATTTGAAATGTCCTCGGTCTTTGCTTTTTTCCAATATCAACACATGCTATTTGCCTTCATTGAAATGTCTTCCAAGATCTTCCTTTGTTCTATTATCCTTGATTCTTTATCTTCACTTGAAATGTTTCAAAAACACATTTAGAAATAGTACGTCAAGAGATTTTGATGATTCTTTACATTCGATGATCTTGATGGAGTGGTCTTCATTTTCTCCTTTCTCTTCCTTGCTTTGATATGTCTCCTCTAGCTTTGTAGCCATAGATCCCTTGGTGGAAGTGCATTGTCCCATGCTCTCTTTGATGGGGCTTGGGGGTCCACTAAGAATTGTCTTGAGCCAATGCATCATTCTTCTTTCCCTTCCTTTAGTACGCTAACTTTGACTTGTTCTTCAATGGAACCTATCCACCAATGGCTTCCTTCCAAACCATTTTGCTCAGTGATATTCATCTGCTCTCATCTCTCTATTCTCCAAGTAGAATAGTTTCCTCATAAATAGCTGCTCCCATTGTCTTCAAATACACTCTCATCTCTATTCTCCAAGTAGAATAGTTTTCCTCATCAAGGATTGGAACTTAATCATCCATTTGTGTGTCTATGGATCTCCTTCAATATTGTTAAGTCTTGTAGTGAAGGCCTGCTCTGATCCCAATTGTTGGACACACCTACCACACTTAGAGGGGGGGTGAATGAGTGTGGGGATCTTTTTCCCAAAACTTCCTTCTTGCACAAAACTTATCAATTAGCATTCAACATTTATTCATTACCCATTGCTGTCATTTATAACCAGTTAGATGTAGGCACATATCAGCAACATATATCAACAATATATCATCAACAAATCATCATCATAATGGACACAATGAACACACGATGTATGTACAATTTTCTTTTTATTACGGACTGCATTCCTTGGGTTTATCAACAACAATTGAATAGAGTACAACTCTTCAAGAGCACTAGCTCTATATGAAAGACTCAGCTTACATTCTCAGCACCAACTGAGATGAGGCAACAATCCTCAACAGATATCAATTTGTCAACAGGTACGTGACCTGTCAGTAGTACAGCCCGCATGTGCACGCGTCCTGGATCACTACAACCCGTGTGTGAACGTGGCCAGTGTATAATGTAACAAGTGTATTCTCTTGAGCAACTAGGGTTTTGCTTTGCTTCACATGCTCAGATCCTCTGCAACCTGCAATCACTTTCTCTTCCATCTTCCACTGTCCAAACTGACCCACAGCCAGTCACAACACATCCAAGCTCTCCAATAGCTTGCTCATGCTCCACAATAAATCAATATGAATGCTATATCAATCATGTATAAATAACTAGTATACCATAGCAATCATGTCACTATTGAATCACAAGAGTGCTGCTCACTCCATCCACCAAATCAACCATGTTGAGCCACATCGTAGAATCCATACCAAGAATTCCCTAAACATTCATAACATATCAAACAATAGCATCTATCAAGACAATAATGTAACCATACCAGTGTCTTAGTGATAGATTTGAGGACAGAATGCAGATCTGGAACCTGCCTCATCATCCAAGAGCTTGGCACTAGCTCAAACACAAATCTCCATGAGGTTATTCAGTACACGCTCCTTGTACACGGTCATCCCATGTGTACACTCACCCTATACACAGCCAGCTCACGTGTATATGCACCCTATACACAGACAACCCACGTGGGCATCATAAAATAGGGTTTTCTATGAATCTAAGACTTTTTCTGTCAAGATCTATGACATTGCTGAAACTTTGATGCATCCATGAGATCCTCCTCTCACTCTCTTCATCAGAGTAGATATTCAATCATGCTCAAGAGATCCACTCCAATAATATTCTCTCACAAGAGGCTCTCCATCAATACTCCAAAAGATATTCACAAGAAGCTATCCATTGATCCACAAAAGGATTCTTACCAAATGTACATTTTACAAGAGATCCTAGATTCTTATCTATACTTTCATCTTCTAGGTCACTTAACCCATTTTTAGGTTACTTAACCCATTTCTAGGTTACTTAACCTATTTTCTTTATTTTAGGGTTAACCACTTTCCTTGAATAGAAAGTTCTTCAATACTTTATCATTTAAATACTCCTTCTTGATTTTGTCACTTCATTTTATTATATAAATAATCTTTCTTGATTTTTTTGTCACTTTGCTTTATCATTTAAATGATGTTTCTTCTTTTCAATCACTTTGACCTTTTGGGGCTTCAAGCCTTCATGTGGGGGTCCTCCAACTTCATAAGACCATAACTCTCAAACCGTGAGGAGTTATGTGACATTCCACATACCATCAGAAATGGCATGTCAAGCACTATCCATCTAGGATAGTTTCACCAACAACTTCATTGATATTTATCTAATTATTCCACATACAAGCATGGGTCCCCCAACTATTCTCCTAGGATAACTCAATCTGTAAAGTGTCTTCCCGTGAGGGATTTCACCATAAGGGGACCATTTTGGAGTTCATCAATTTGTGCACCTTATCAACCATGATAAGACAATAATGATTCATCTTTGCATCAATTCACCACTGTATCATATATATCAACTATGCATCATGTATCATTGACAACTCATTGATCCATCTTCATCAATGCATCATATCAATGATCCATCTTTATCAATTGGTGTCCACTTGGACATATATAATTCTCATCAAGGGAATTATATCAATGATCCATCTTTATCAATATATCACTCTCATCAAGGGCATCATATCAATCAATTACTTGAAATCAATCAATGACATCAATCAAACCAAACCATTTACATCAATGACATATGATCCAACAATCTCCCAAATAATCAAACCATTGGCATCAATGACAAACCATTGGCATCAATGAAAACATGATCCAACAAAACATTGGATCAAGGTCATGGAAGAAGAACTAAATCAAATAGAGAAGAATGAGACATGGGAACTAGTTCCAAGACCTAAGGACAAAAATGTCATAGGCACAAAGTGGGTATTCATAAACAAGTTGAACGAATATGGAAAAGTAACTAGAAACAAGGCAAGATTAGTATGAAAAGGATATGCACAATTCAAAGGTATAGACTTCAAAGAAACCTTTGCTCCAATGGACAAAATTGAAGCAATCAAAATGTTCTTGGATTATGCATGCTCCAAAAGGATCAAGGTATATTAGATGGATGTAAACTAAACCTTTCTTAATGGAGAATTAGAAGAAGAAGTTTACATAGAATAACCATAAGGGTTTCAACTGTCAGAAAAGGAAGACTATGTTTGTAGATTGAAGAAATCCATGTATGGACTCAAGAAATATTGCAAATATACTTACATCAACAAGGATTTAGAAGGGAATTGCATATAATAATCTCTATATAAAAGTGGAACAATAAAGTTTAACTATCATTGAAGTATACATGGATGACATCATCTTCGGAAGTGATGAAGACATGTTGAGTTAAAAAATTTCCAGGAATATGTAGAGTGAGTTTGAAATGTCCCTAATTGGGGAGTTGAGTTTCTTCTTTGGACTCTAGATATCTCAGCTAGATGAAGGAATATTCATTTCCTAAAACAAGTACATCAAGGAAATGTTGAAGAAGTTTGGAATGGAATATTGCAAACTTGTAAGTAATCCTATGGTGACCGGTTGCAAGTTGAGCAAGGATGATGAATCTAAAGAAGTGGATTAGAGACTTTATAGATCAATGATTGACAATCTACTCTATGTGACAACCTCAAGACCAGATGTGATGCAAGCAATTGGACAGGTTGAAATATTTCAAGCAACACTGAAGGAAAACCATGTTATAACAGTGAAGAGGATCTTCATATATCTCAAAGGATCAACAAAGTTTGGACTATGGTATCCGAAAGGGAATGAGATGAATATGGTCACCTACACAAATGTATATTGGGTAGGAAACATTGATGACTAAATAAGTACAAGTGGAGAAAATTTCTACTTGGGTGATTGTCTAGTATCCTAGTTGAGCAAGAAGCAGTCTTTAATATCCTTGTCCACAACAAAAGCATACTATATTGTAGCAACAACATGTTGTACTCAGGTCCTTTGGATGAAGAAGAATCTACAATACATACAAATGAAACATGATGAGCTCATTCTGATATTTGGTGAGAATACCAATGCTATAAACATCTCCAAGAATCCAATGATGCATTCCAAGACCAAACATATTCCTATTAAGTTCCACTTTCTATGAGAACAAGTCATAGAAAAGAACATCAAGTTGGATTACACTTGGACAAAGGAACATATAGAATATATATTTACCAAGCCTCTCCCAAGGGAAAACTTTGAGTATCTTCGACAAAAAGTGGGAGTAATGTCTGCCCCACACTGATTTACATGACATCTTGCAAAGAATAAAGGGGGAGAGAAATTGTCAAAAGTCGATATATTATCAGGGGGAGTTACCCTTTTCCATTGATGTCAAAGGGGGAGAGAAAGATAAAAAACATGAAGACAGGGGGGGAAATGATCGCAGGGGGAGTATGAGTGTTTCTATCAATGTCAAAGGGGGAGATTGTTGGAAAATTGGTTCTCATTGATGTTAAACCTAGAAGAAGCCTTGAAGCAAGTCCATAAGCTCCTAGAAGTGATGGGTTTATTTGAATGAGTCTCCAAACTGGTCCCCTTATGGCATAACTCTAAGCATGGCTCTCACAGGAAGATTATTTGAATAAGTATACAAGAATCCCTATTCATCAAGAAAACAAGTTCCAATGTATGGTGAAGAAGCCCTAAAAATATATTTAAGAATCCCCAGAGGTGTGGTCAAGAAGCCTGAAGTTGATTGAAGAAAAAGAGTATTAAGGACTTTGAAAATGCATGCAAAACCTCCATGGATTGATATTCCTCATCAATCTGTTTCAAACAATAGGTGGCACACCACTTGGTTCCACACGATTGATGAGTTATTCCCTCTTAAAGGATGATCATATAATATTACCCCATTGCATGGGTCAGCCCCACTTGGAATATTTATTAAAAACAAAAATAATGATGCATTTGGAAAGTCGTCCCTAAAGGATGGAATATGTAATTAAAATTAAATTTAATGATGAGATTGGTGAATTCAACCTTAAAATGTGGCTTAGAATAGTATAAATATGTGTCTAGGATCCTCATTCTTACTATTATCTCAAGTGCTCTAGTTTGAGGAAAACAAAGGATCATGTGGGGCAAACATTTTAGGAGAATAAGGGATTTCTAAGGAAATGTTTTTGAGGCAGTAAGGCGAAAGTCTGAGGCTGTGATAGAGGGTGGATCTGAGGTTGTTTGAGGTAGATCCAAGGGTGAATTCCAAAAAATAATAAGCAATGAATTGAAGTGGATCTGAGGCGGTTCTAGGGAGTATTTTATGAGGAAACAAGGTTTATTTTGAAGTGAATCTGAGGTAGTTCTAGGGCGAGTTTTTTTGAGGTAGCAAGGTCTGTTCTGGAGTGAATCTGAGGCAGTTATAGGGGGAGTTTTTTGATGTTAAGCCCTAATATTGACTCATTACCCCTTAATTGGGGAATATTATATTAGTAATGTTATTTTATTTATGTTGACTTTAGGCCATTAGTTGTAATTATACCTCCTAGTCTCCCTATATATACCAAGGAGCCATTTTCATTTTGAATCATCTTGTACTTGAACATTTAAGTGGGGTAAAAGGAGGTTTCCCCCTCGAAGAGGCTTATTATCTGAAATTATCTCTTTTTCAAGGCATTGAGTACTTTTTCAGAGGATTTTCTATCCTATATTGATATTTGGTTCTTAACATATGGTATCAGAGCTCAAGGTCTTGGGGTTTTATTGCTACATCTGAGACACCTTGGAATTTTAGCTATAACTTTTTTTATACAATGTTTTAGAAGGAATGGCTTGGATGATATTTAGTAGACGGATCAAGGTATGTTGGGTTAAAAATTCATCTCTTGAGGCCTTATACTTTTGTAGATACAGCCTATACAAGATAGGGTTTTGGAATCATCCTGAACTGAGTCATTGTAGAATTTTCACTATAAAACATTTTGTGTAACGTTTCAGACCCTGAACTCTAGAGGATATTTAAAGAAATTAGAAAGGTAGCTATGGTAAAATTTTTAGCTTCTAGGTCATCTTAAATTTGTAGATACGCCTTGTGTAAGATAGGGTATCTGACTAGTCCTATTGACTAGTCTCAAGAAGGTGTTCCGAGTAAAACAATAATAACTTCTTCCTAGAGTATCCAAATTGAGTGGGACTAGTTTCATTGGATCGTGGACAGTCTGTAGTATGTCTGGTGCGAGTTTCAGAATTTTATATCAATTATTGAAAAAGGGGCATCAAGGCGTTATTGCACAACTATGCTCACTATATGTTCAAACATCTAAGCCATCTATTCCTTAAGATCTCCAAAGGATAATTGATAAGCATTCCAAAGTATTTGAAGATATTCCCAAAGGTCTTCCACCCACTCGAAATCATTATCATAAAATTCACCTAATTCCTGGGAGTGTTCCTCCTAACATTAGGCCATACAGATACCCTTATGCCCAAAAGAGTGAAATTGAGCGCATGGTTGAAGAAATGTTAGAGGTTGGCATTATTATACCTAGCCAAAGTTCTTACGCTGCACCATTGGTAATGGTATTCAAGAAATATAGCTCATGGCATATGTGTCCAGATTATA